>JAJJMJ010021399.1:0-22317 GCA_022059055.1 Vitis cinerea
TTTTTTTTTTTTTTTATCTTCAAACAAAATAATTTAATGTTTTCTTTCTTTAATAAAAGAATTTTTTAAATATAATTTAATTTTTTTTCCTTAAAAGATATATCATAAATAGTTCCTAACACAAAAAATAATAAAATAAAAAAATAGTGAATTATTAAATTTGCTTCATCATAATTTAACTTTTGGTTAGGAATAACAATGGGGTAGATTTTTTTAGATACTTGGCCTCGCCTCACCCCTAATAGGAAGAGTTTGGGATAAAAATAAACGGGTTGAGATGAGTTTGAAATTTTTTTAAAAACCTAGGATAGGTTTGGTGCATGTTCCAGACAAGTTCGAGTATGACTTTTCCTATTCTCCCTCGTCCCGATTTTACATAATTTTAATGAAAATTTATTTAGTTGATTTTTTGTCATTTTAAAACTTTTTTTAACATAAATAAAATATTAACTTTTATAAAAATAAATTATAAATATTTTTAATATTTATTTATTTAAAAATCATATTTATTTTTAATAAAATTTTAAATTTAAAAACAAAATATTAAAATTTTTTAAATGGGATCGGCATGAGAATTTTCTAAACTTAACAGTCTCGTTTAAAGTATTTTGTCGTTAGAGATGGGAATATATAAATAAACAAGATGGGCGTGGGACAAGGCTATCCCATGCCCAATCCACCTTATTACCATTCTATTTTTTATCATAGATGAAAATTTCGAAAAATTTCGTCTATCAACGACTGGCGACATGAAATAGGCTAGAGAAAATTCGGTGAAGCGATCTTTTGAAAATTTTCGGCATGTTTCAGTGATTTTTCATCAGAAAATCGGTTTTTTTTTACTGATTTATTGATGATTTTGCTGATTTTTTGGTCCAATCAACGTGCGGTCAAAGCCTCCAAATTGTGCAACTGTGGGCGGGACTCGAACACCCCCAAACCCAAAAACAAGTATATACTTACCTTGGGTGACCAAGGGCTAATTGCTTTAATAAATAATGTGCACCACCAAACAAATATACAGTAAAACTATAAAAAAAAATCATAAACAAATTAATTTTAATTATTTTATTTTAAAATTCTATTTAATTAATCACTAAAAATGTAAAACCTATCATTATAATTTTCTTAACCATTTTTTATATTTTTTATATATTAATTAAATATAAAAATATAATTATTAAAAAATTTATATATATATCATCATTTATTTTATATCATTTAATATAATTAAAATTACATGAATTATAATTTTAAAGTAAAGTATATTATAATCAAATATTATAATATTATTGTGAAATAATATTTGATGTAATTTAATAAATTTATAAAATTTATTTTTTTTAATGAGGTGTACGATATTATTATAAAATATGATTAATTATATCATATACATATATGTTTTTTTTATAAAACAATTTTAAAATATTTATTATTTTTTATTCTATTATTTTTTATTATATTATTTTTAGAGTTTTTTTTAATATTTTCATTTGATCAACTTTAAACTATCTAAATTTTTTTTTTTCAAAATATCCGTCAATATATATTCCTAAAATTGAAATACTATTACCAATACTTTCATCAATGCTTTTGATTAATGAAATTTATATTTAAAAAAATATAAAATCTTAATTTCTAAAAGAAAAATATTATTAATCTTATTTAGTATATAAATAGTTCATAATAAGTGGATTTGGTAGATTACCCCACTAAATTCATCGTAATTTTTTTCTCCCTCAAAAGAATTTAAGAATTTAAGAATTTAAGAAAATAATCATATGAAGCAAATTATAAAAATAAAGATAGCAATGAAATTTAATTAATTTTAGAAAAAATGGTAGATTCAAGATTTATACCTATAAAATAAATTATCAACATAATTTTTCTTAAAAAAAATATGAATATAATTATTATTTTTAATTATTTCAAATCACTATCAACGTAATTCTTCCCAAAATACTGAGGATGGAAGTGGAAAAAAACAAAAAAATTGAAAAGGAAATGCCCCGCTCAACCCTGCCCGTAACATGACGTGGCGCAAATTCATTAGGGGGAGGCTCACTGACTTCACAGGAGACCAACACGGCATTGACCCGAAGTTTCCACAGAGATCGATGACACACATGAACACAACACACTAACCATTTAATTCCGTGCCACGTGTAAATTTTGCCACACGGCAACATGTAATTCGCCTGATACACTCACACACCTCCACGTGGACTTGTGTCCACAAAACACTATAAAATCCCCATTCCTTCTCTGAACATCTCCCTGTTTTCTTTCTTCTTCAGATCAATAAACCCTAGATTGCATGCGTCTGAGACTCCACCCCTAGCATTTTCGCCCGCTGGTAACTTAATTAAAGCTTCATACATGCTTTTGATTGCACGCGTCTGAGACTCCACCTGCGGAATTTTCGCTCTCCTTCCACCGCTCGTAACTTAATTAAAGCTTCATACATGCTTTTGATTTGTTTGTAGCGAGTAGGAAGATCAGGTTTGGTTTAGAATGAGCCTTTTTTTCAGATTAGGGATATTCCTATCCCTGCTTCTGCTAATCCCAACCCCGTCTCAGTCAGCTGTTTCAAGCATAGATCTAGGTTCAGAATGGATCAAAGTCGCCGTAGTAAACCTAAAACCCGGGCAGAGTCCAATCTCGGTCGCGATCAACGAAATGTCTAAACGCAAATCCCCGGCATTGGTCGCATTTCAATCTGGAAACCGCCTAATCGGTGAAGAAGCGGCCGGGATAGTCGCCCGCTATCCCGACAAAGTTTATTCCTTTATCCGGGATATGATTGGCAAACCCTACAACAAAATTCAAGATTTTCTCGGGAAAATGTACTTACCATATAATATAGTGGAAGATTCTAGAGGCACGGCCACGATTAGATTCGATGATGGTACTGTTTTTTCTCTGGAGGAGCTGGAAGCTATGACTTTAAGTTACGCGATCAAATTAGCAGAGTTTCACTCCAAGGTTCCAGTTAAGGATGCGGTGATTGCGGTGCCTCCATATTTCGGGCAGGCAGAACGCAGGGGGTTGCTTACTGCCGCGCAATTGGCGGGTGTTAATGTGCTTGCGCTAATTAATGAGCATTCGGGTGCGGCATTGCAATATGGGATCGATAAGGATTTCTCGAATGGATCGAGGCATGTTGTGTTTTATGATATGGGATCAAGTAGTACCTATGCTGCACTTGTGTATTTTTCTGCTTATAATGCCAAGGAGTATGGAAAGACGGTCTCGGTTAACCAATTTCAGGTAAACTTTTATTAATTGAAGATTGTTTATGTTAATTGTTGTACTTGTGTTTTGTATGGAGCCTTATACTTGAAGTTTAACAATTTTTCATGATGACTAGTTTACTGCAATAATATATCAATTGTTTGATAACAAGATTTAATGTTGAAAATTTCAGTGTTGATATAATCTAGAAGTGTGAATTTGAACTATAAAATCAAAGCTGCAAATTCGGGTTTCTTTTTTATTATCCTAATCATATTTATTCCTTTTAGCTGCTTGAAGCTTTAAGTACTACAAATTCAACATTAAAAAATTTTTGTATGCTAAACTTTCAGTTTTATCAAACTCTGTCTTGGTTTGTGGTACTTAGATTCCTTTGTAGAAATTTGTTGGTTGAGGATTTAGTTGTTTTTTCTACTTAATTTTGTGCAAATGTTCATTAATTTGTGAAGATTGGGTCTTCTGGGAATCATTTATCACTCTGATTGGGTGGTTTATAGCTGTTGATTGAGATTATATTGCAGAAGATTGATATACAAGGCCCTGATGATTAATGGTTCTGTTAACTTGTTTTTAATTTTAGTTTTTTGTCACTATTGTCTGTGTTATTGTTTCAATCTGTGCATATGTATTTACATTGTTGATTGGGTAATTGTAACCCCCTTTAAATCATTTATCAGTGTCGCCATCCTCATTTTATATGCCGATATTTTGCTTAATGTTGTACACATCTTTGTAACTTCTAATCAACTTGGTGTTCTATCTACCTGTGGAAACAATTGTAGGTTAAGGATGTTAGCTGGGATCCAGAGCTTGGTGGCCAAAATATGGAAATGCGTTTAGTGGAGTATTTTGCAGATGAGTTCAACAAACAAGTTGGAAATGGAGTTGATGTGAGGAAGTTCCCCAAGGCAATGGCTAAATTGAAGAAACAGGTTAAGCGGACAAAAGAAATTCTAAGTGCGAACACGGCTGCTCCAATATCAGTAGAATCCCTCTATGATGATCGAGACTTCAGGTATGTCCAATCATATACTTCCTTGCTAGTCTTTTCTGTCCAACGTCAGTTTTTGGTTATCCTTTGTTTAGTACAGAAAGTTAGAACTGTAAGGACATAGTGAAATAAGTTTGCAGTTTGAATATGCTTTTAATTCTGGCCCAAATGTTGATAATTGAGTCTACGGTGGACACTCACCAAATGGATGCTGGATTGAGCTCAAAATGTTTATTTTTTATTGCAATGAGGTGAATGAGTGTTCAAAAACAATTGATAGTATAACTTTTGTTTGACCATACATTTCAAGTTGGTCCATCATTAACCAAGTAACAGAGGAATAACTTGGAAAGCCAAGTTCTATTTTCTTGATTCATTGTTTATGAGCCATGCATTTATGTGAATGGTTCTTGAAAAAGGATAGGTCTATCCCATGAAAGTACACACAGATGTTTGAAATTAATGTTTATTGGTTTGTTGTTGGAAGTTATTCAAACCATGCAAAATGTTGATAGGCTCTGCTCCTAAGAGTGATATTGGGTTGTCTGTTAAGGAAATCCATTATTTTGGAAGCATCCATTTCCTAAAATAAAATTTTAGAACTAAACTTCGTTCTAAGTAGCTGTCATAGAATGAAGGGGTTAAAAAGGAGAGGACCTGTTAGTTTGATAAAACTATATTGCTTCGACTCTCTATGACAAATGTGTTTTATTTTGCAGTTTCCATTGCTTATCTAGATATACCCTAGATAGGACAAATACCCTAGATGTAGGTTATATTTTACTTCCTTTACCTTGGAGTTATGCGTTTGATGGTTGGCTTAGGTAAATAAGCTAAACATTATTAATTTTTCTTATCAGAGATTTGCTTTTTCTCTGCCAGGAGTGCCATAACTCGTGAGAAGTTTGAGGAGCTCTGCGAAGATTTGTGGGAGAGATCTCTTATTCCTGTGAAGGAAGTGCTTAAGAATTCAGGTTTGAAGGTTGATGAGATATATGCAGTGGAGCTGATAGGAGGTGCCACTCGAGTGCCAAAGTTGCAGGTTTGCATTTCCTTCCTCCAGTTTTACATATTGCCATTTTCTGTGCATAGAAGCAGCACTGACTTTAGTTTAAATTAACTATCCCAATGTACTAAATAGTTGTAAATGTTGTGCCAGATAAATTATCTTAAATTCATGTTTTTTAGTTAAAAGCTTTGTTTCTTGTTCTTGTAGGGCTGTTATGTCAAGGCTTTTGTGTTCCACATATTCTCTGCTTGAGAACCTGTTATTGGAAAATTATTTACATTTTGAACTCCAAGGTGGAAGAGTACTAAACAAAATGTCTATATATTGAATCTAATAAAAAAATTCTCAGAGATTCCCTGATGACTGCTAAATCAACATTACATGTAGTATAACTGAACTTACCTATCAAAAAAAAAAAAATGTAGTATAACTGAACCTTACACAATTCTCAAGCATGCATTTAATTGTAAAGCTGCTGCAGTCATCATCAGTGATATCCACTTTGAGCAAAGCATCCATTTTTAACTTGCTCTGTCTTATAGATGCGATAGACCAATCTTGTTGTGTATGCTGAGTGTTTGACAATATTCTGGATTTCACAAATGCCAGTATTGTGGGTTTTGACTGTTGGTGTCAGGATGCTTGTTCATACTTATAGTGCAATCTACATTTGTATCAATTCATTGGCACTTAGTACTCATATATGATTTTAGATCCTTATTTGCACAACTATTTTTTGAAGCTTTTACTGGTTTTGGCCTTCTCTGTATTCTTCTGTATCAAAGCATAATGTGTGTTATCAATTGATACATAATGTGTGTTCTGCATTAGTGTCCCTTGTATTATCCATCAGACCTCAGATGTATCAATTGACAATGTGTTTGTTGAAGCAAAATTCATTGTTTTTTTCCCTTTTCAGGCAAAGCTTCAGGAATTTCTTGGAAGGAAGGATCTGGACAGACATCTGGATGCTGATGAAGCTATAGTTCTTGGTGCTGCACTACATGCTGCAAATTTAAGTGATGGAATCAAATTGAATCGCAAGCTAGGAATGGTTGATGGTTCTTCATATGGACTCGTGGTTGAGTTAGATGGCCCTGGTCTTTTGAAAGATGAGAGCACTAGACAGTTAATTGTCCCAAGAATGAAAAAACTCCCCAG
Source organism: Vitis cinerea (assembly GCA_022059055.1). Lineage (NCBI taxonomy): Eukaryota > Viridiplantae > Streptophyta > Magnoliopsida > Vitales > Vitaceae > Vitis > Vitis cinerea. Next base: position 6,417 of record JAJJMJ010021399.1, read on the forward strand.
TAAGGTATTGAACCGATTCTATTAGAGGGAAAATAGTAGAACAGAATTTCGAGCTATTATTTCTGTGTTTTTAGTTCTAGTCAGTCATTTTTGTGTCTTCCTTTGTAGCAGATGTTCAGATCCATTATCCATGACAAAGATTTTGATGTTTCACTTTCATATGAGGATGAAGATCTTTTACCACCTGGTGTTTCCTCTCCTAGATTTGCTCAGTATGCCGTGTCTGGTTTGGCAGATGCTAGTGCAAAGTAAGGATCAACAACTTCTAGATGCCATGGAGATTTTAGTTTTCTTTAATGCTTTTTAAAACACTGATGACCTATTCATCTGCATGAAACCTTCAAATAAATTGGTCGAATTTGAAGTCTTTCTTCTTGTTTGCAGATATTCTTCTCGGAACCTGTCCTCTCCCATCAAGGCAAATCTGCATTTCTCTCTTAGTAGAAGTGGGATACTTTCTCTGGATCGAGCAGATGCTGTTATTGAAATAACAGAATGGATTGAAGTTCCCAAAGTGAATGTGACTCTGGAGAATTCATCTGCTGGATCCCCCAATATATCAGTTGAAACAAGTCCTCATAATGCTTCAGAAGACAGCAATGAAAACTTGCATGCTGATGGCGGGATTGATAACACATCCAATGCCACTGAAAATCAAAGTGACAAGGATCTTGGCACAGAAAAAAAACTGAAAAAGCGAACATTTAGGGTTCCACTGAAGGTACAAATTAAACTTAAATCCACGTGAAAGAGACCGTTGCATGCTGTATCTTAAATCAGAATCTGTATCTTGCATATCCTTCTATTAATGATTATTGTTATTAATGATCATAGGTAGTTGAGAAGACAGTGGGACCTGGAATGCCACTTTCAAAAGAATTAATTGCTGAAGCTAAACGCAAGTTGGAAGCATTGGACAAAAAGGATGCCGAGCGGCGTAGAACTGCAGAGTTAAAAAATAATCTGGAAGGATACATCTATACAACTAAAGAAAAGGTTCGAAGCTTTTGATGAATTCATCTTGCATTTATTAAGGGGAAATGAGATGCTTGTCCTATATTATGTTGTCATCCTTTGCATTATTCTCTCTTACATCTAATGTTTCTTTTTCCCCCCATATTATAGTTAGTTTTCTTTTAACTGCATAACATGTATAAATTTTCCCCCATCTTGCTGATAACACGATTGGTTATACCAGCTTGAATCATCTGAGGAGTTAGAGAAGATATCAACCACTCAGGAACGCCAGTCCTTTATTGAAAAGCTTGATGAGGTTAGCCTAAGTTCAGAGTTTGTTATATATTTACACACGCACATTCAATTTAAATTTTTGACTTGATCATCATGTTATATTTTTAGGTGCAAGAATGGTTGTATACTGATGGTGAAGATGCTACAGCTGCTGAGTTTCAAGAACGTCTAGATTTGTTAAAATCTATTGGTGACCCAATATTTTTCAGGTCTAGCCCAATTCTCAGTAACTGCTTAGAAAACCTAGCCTATCAAAAAACTTAGAAAACCTTTACTTTGTTGAGTACAAGACTCATTCTAGCTGATGAATTACTGATTGTAGATTGAATGAGCTTACTGCACGGCCAGCGGCAATGGAAGATGCTCGCAAATACCTTGGTCAGCTGAAACAGGTATTTTAGATGTCTAAGTTGTAAGAATTTGGTGGCTTATAGTTCTTGTTATCCTTTCTGGACTTTGTGTCTTTATATGCATATACGCATGAATGCACAAGCTACAGTTCTGCATGATACATGGGTGGATAGATGGGGGTTGTTGAAGAGTTAAAGAAGACAAAAAAAGATTGATAAGATAAATGAACCTTTTTATCTGTACATTTCATTTAGTGTACTTTTGCAGCACTTCTTGAGTTATTTAAAGCAAATGGGAACAGTGATTGACTTTTTCTCTTCTGAGCATCTGCAGATTGTACAGGACTGGGAGACAAAGAAACCTTGGCTTCTGAAAGATAAAATAGATGAGGTGCTTGATCACATTTTCTTTGATTTGGATCCCACTTAATTTCAACTTAGACATGCTTAAATGAAATTTGAATATATTTGGATTGGTATTATGTTATGTTTTATAGATAAGCACAATTTTCATTTTCAGGTCCTGAGTGATGGTGACAAGGTCAAAAATTGGTTGGAAGAGAAAGAGGCCGAGCAGAAAAAGTAAGTTGGTTTGTACGTTTTCTTGGTGTGCCAGGTGTCTTCTAATACCTAAACAAACTGCTTCTCTAGGATCCTTTTGTGGTGTGGGACAAAGTGGTAACTAATGAATGATCTGAAGCATTGATATACCTAGACTTAGCTGTTGCCCTAGCTGAGTGTTTCATGACTCTAACCCATTTTCAAGAGTGTTAAAAAAATAGATTCTTATGCAGATAACTGGGACCTAGTTCTTTTAACAGGGATCATCTTCTACAAATGTAAATTTACTTCATAAAGACAAATTTGATCTTGGTATGACCACCTTCAAATAGCTAGGAAAAGAAATGGAAAAGAATACGAAATCTTTTAAGGGCTGTTTAGAAACTGTTCTTGAAAATAAATTTTTGCTCTTTAAATCAGAAAACAAGTTTCTAACCTCTAAAAACATGTTTGACAAAATTTGTTCTGAGAATGGGGTAAACTTTTAGAAAAAAATTTGAGGTGTTTTTGGGTGTTTTTTGTATAGTGCTCTAAAAACAATTGGAAACATGGAAAATAGGTCAGGAACTCCTGCATCATGCATGCGTAAACAGTGTCTTCATAAAGAACATGCCAAAAAAACTGTTTTCCATATTTGAGTTTTCAAAACTGAATTTTGTCCTTGAAAACAATTTGTAGGAACTTGTTTAAAAAACTATTTTGTTGAGACAACGGATGTTGAGTCTGCTCTCAATATATGTTGACCTAGAATCAAACTAAATGGTTGTTGGTTTGACTCTGTTCTAATATATCATGTTTCAGTTTTGGGTCAAAATTTTGGGAACTGAACATGGTTGGATTAGTTTTGGATTGGCACTTAGGATTCATACTCTGCTTATGATTATTTTGGTTAGTTTTCTATTTGTTTTGAAAAACCCTTATTTATAAAGATTTTTTGTTTGTTCTGCACATTTATAGTAGAAGCTGGGTGTTATAAGTTGAGCAGGATACTGCAAACTTGGGTGCTTGTTTTTGAACTTTCTGCTTGAGTTTTCTTCATATATTCTAATGCAAGGACGCGTTCTTCTATTTTTAATTTTACTCTCCTTGCTGCAAGATCATAACTGTAATGACCAGCTGGATGCCTTCAGCTTTAAATCTGAGTGCACATTGTTTTTAATTTCTGAGTTGCTACACAGAAATTGAGAAAGCAGTTGAGTGAATTTTTTCATTCAGGGCTGCCAAGGAACATTGTTCTGTTGTTTGAATTAATCATTTGCAATTTTTGACCTTAAAAATTGCTTTATTTATACCTAAATGGAGTTTTGCCTGCTTGCAAGACTTCTTATACACATTTTCTTTTTCTTTTTACAGGACTTCTGGATTCAGCACTCCTGCATTTACCTCAGATGAGGTGTATGAGAAAATTTTCAAATTTCAAGAGAAGGTATGATTGCAGTTTCTTCCTCAAGTAAATGTAGATGCGATTTGCAGTTCATCATATGGATTTGTGATACCCTCTTGGACTGAATCGATCCGTATTTCTCTAGGTTGCCAGCATCAACCGAATTCCTAAGCCAAAGCCAAAAATTGAGAAGCCCACAAAGAATGAAACCACAAACAATGGGGCTAGCAGTGAGGAGAAAGCAAATGCTTCCGACTCATCATCTGAGACTCCCTCCTCCCAAGATGATCAATCAGCCGCAGGGGATTCAGATGGCGAGCCCAACAAGGAAGTGGAAGCGGAAGCAGAAGTAGAAGCAGATGTCCATGATGAGTTATGATCAAACCAAAACAGACATACAGGTATCTATACTGATTATTGCCCTCCTAATTCCAAAAAACATGGAGAAGCAAATGTAGAATGAAAGGGGTGAGGCAGATGCAGCATTGCGAAGCATGAAAGAATACAGAGATGAACCCTTTTTTTCTTTTATCTTTTCTAGGAAGGCATTTTTTTTCTTATCCCACATCCTCTCAGAACAAAGAAGAGAAAAAGGAATATGGTTCCCATGTTATACCCAGCTGATGGGGAATTTTGGTTTGTTATATTGAATATTCTGACCATATAATCCAATGCGGAATTACACTTGAAGAGGAAAGAAGGTGATGTAACGGATATTAAATAATATAATGTTATCTTGTCGTCCAATTAATCTATTATTACTACTGCGATCATAATTGATGAGCATCTCTATAATTTTCAGCCTTTTGTTTTGCCTTGCCTGGGAACTGGTGTTTTTAGTATTCACTATCATTAGGATGTGATTGTTAAGGGGGAATAAGAATCAGCTAATCCTGCAAGGGAACGAAATCAATGGAGAATTCTGACAACATATCTTTTAATATATTCTGTAAGCCCCATTTTTTTTAATATTCTTTTATTTAATTTATTTGAAATTATGAATGAAAAACAAATTTTAAAAGTTAAGATTTTGTTTGGTAATTGTTTTTTTAGCATAGTTTTTGTTCTTCAAAAAAAAAAAACATAAAAAAAAATTGTTTACTATTTTTTGTTCTTAAAAATAGAAAATAAGATATCGTTAGAAAACATCTTTTAGTTGTTTTTATTATTGTCTAAGAACCATTTTAAAAAATAATTATATAAATATGTGTAGAATGATTAAAATAAAATGCTAGATATAAAAATTATTTTTAAAACATATTTAAAAATATTTTTAATATTTTAGGTTTCAAATAGAGTTTTGTTTTACAAAAATTTAAAAATAATTTTTAAAAACAGTTCTCAAAAACTATTTTTTAAAACTGTTATCAAATAAGTCTAAATATTTTCTTCATTTTTTGCATAAAAAATGAATTAAAAATAAATTTTCAGAAGTGCATAAAATTGTTTATCCAATTTATTTTTTTCTTTATAAAATTTTAAATTCTTTCTTTGAATTTTCACATTTCAAATTCTATATGTCTGTGAAATGGATTCTCATGGAGCATGGTTGAATGAGTGAGGTGAAATTAGCTTAAGTCTCCATGAAATCAAGCCTGAAATCAGTTGGTGAACATGGAAGCTATGTTTTCAGGCACAATCTCAAAATAACCCAGTTGGGAAAATCGGGTCAAATCGATGAAGCCATCAAAGTATTCCAACACATGACCCACAAAAACACTGTTACTCACAATTCAATGATCTCTGCCTTTGCCAAGAATGGGAGAATCAGTGATGCCCGCCAACTGTTTGATGGAATGCCCCAGAGAAACATCGTTTCTTGGAACTCCATGATTGCTGCCTATTTGCACAATGACAGGGTTGAAGAAGCTCGCCAACTGTTTGATAAAATGCCCACAAGAGACCTTTATTCATGGACCCTGATGATCACTTGCTATACCCGAAATGGGGAGCTTGCAAAGGCTAGAAACTTGTTTAATTTGCTGCCTTATAAGTGGAACCCGGTTTGCTGTAATGCCATGGTTGCAGGTTATGCGAAGAACCGGCAATTTGATGAGGCTAGGAGGCTATTTGATGCAATGCCTGCTAAGGATTTAGTTTCATGGAACTCAATGCTCACTGGGTATACCCGGAATGGGGAGATGCGTTTGGGGTTGCAGTTTTTTGAGGAGATGGCGGAGCGTGATGTGGTCTCATGGAATTTGATGGTGGATGGGTTTGTGGAGGTGGGTGATCTAAATTCATCCTGGGAGTTCTTTGAGAAGATTCCAAACCCGAATACTGTCTCTTGGGTTACAATGTTATGTGGGTTTGCGAGATTTGGCAAGATTGCAGAGGCTCGGAGACTCTTTGATCAAATGCCAATCAGAAATGTGGTTGCTTGGAATGCGATGATTGCAGCTTATGTTCAGAACTGCCATGTTGATGAGGCTATTAGTCTATTCATGGAAATGCCTGAGAAGAACTCCATATCTTGGACTACTGTGATTAATGGGTATGTTCGTATGGGTAAGCTTGATGAAGCAAGGCAATTACTGAATCAAATGCCTTACAGAAATGTTGCAGCTCAAACGGCAATGATCTCTGGTTATGTGCAAAACAAAAGAATCGATGATGCTCGCCAAATTTTCAATCAAATAAGCATCCGAGATGTTGTTTGTTGGAACACGATGATTGCAGGCTATTCACAGTGTGGAAGAATGGATGAAGCCCTCCATCTATTTAAACAGATGGTGAAGAAGGACATAGTTTCATGGAACACCATGGTTGCTGGTTATGCTCAAGTAGGACAAATGGATGCAGCCATAAAGATCTTTGAGGAAATGAAGGAGAAGAATATAGTTTCATGGAATTCTTTGATTTCGGGTCTCACACAAAATGGTTCATATTTGGATGCACTCAAGAGTTTCATGTTGATGGGGCATGAAGGTCAGAAACCCGATCAGTCTACTTTTGCTTGTGGATTAAGTGCCTGTGCCCATCTTGCAGCCCTGCAAGTTGGACAGCAACTTCACCAACTTGTGATGAAGAGTGGTTATGCAACTGATTTGTTTGTCTCTAATGCATTGATCACCATGTATGCCAAGTGTGGAAGTATCTCCAGTGCTGAACTTCTGTTCAAGGACATTGATCACTTTGACGTGGTTTCTTGGAATTCTTTGATTGCTGCTTATGCTTTAAATGGGAATGGGAGAGAGGCACTTAAACTCTTCCACAAGATGGAGGTCGAAGGTGTGGCCCCTGATGAGGTTACCTTCGTTGGAATACTGTCTGCTTGCAGTCACGTTGGCCTCATCGATCAGGGTCTAAAATTGTTCAAATGCATGGTCCAAGCATACAATATCGAGCCCTCAGCTGAACACTATGCCTGCATGGTTGACTTGCTTGCCCGAGCAGGGAGGTTAGAAGAAGCCTTCCAACTAGTGAGGGGAATGAAGATCAACGCCAATGCAGGCATATGGGGTGCACTGCTTGGGGCCTGTAGGATACATGGGAATCTAGAGCTAGCCAAGTTTGCAGCAGAAAAGCTACTTGAATTTGAACCACATAAGACTTCAAATTATGTGTTGTTGTCAAACATGCAGGCAGAGGCGGGGAGATGGGATGAGGTAGCTAGGGTTAGGAGATTGATGAAGGAAAAGGGAGCAGAGAAGCAACCAGGATGGAGCTGGATTGAGCTTCAAAATAGGGTGCATGCCTTCCTCTCAGAGGATCCAGCACAGCCCAGAGCAGTGGAGTTATGTCATATATTGAGAAGCCTAACAGCACATATGAGAAACACAGGTGACATGCCTCTAGAATGTTTATTATGATCTTCTGAGTTTTACCATTAACTAGGATGTTAGATGTTGAATTCTTTTGTATGCAGACTACCATATTGTACATTAGGACATACATGTTCCATTCATTCAATGGCAATGGCATTGTGTGTAATTTTCACACAAGTTTGAGGGCCTTTTACCTGTTCAAATATTGGTCTGAATCAGCCACCAGGGCATTTTGGCCATTTGTCTTTTTATTTAACCGTCACCACCCTTTACAAGAATGATTAGCATAATATTACAAAGAGATTGAGATGATAAAATATAGTAACCCTTATATATAAAATACAAACTTCCATTTAGTTTTAAAATTTGAGATGATAAAAAAAAAAATTAAATTAAATTTCAAAATTTTAAAATAATTTTTAAAAAACATTAAAATAATGGTGAGTTTAACAAAGTTTTTATTGGAAGTATTTTTAATGAAAATGTTTTCTCTAAAATGTTTTTAGAAGAATTATCTATGAAGTCTTTTTTTGATAAATAATATAAGTGATTTTTCAATATTATAAGAGTACGTTTGGTAATAATTTTTTTTAGTATTTCTAACACTTGAAATTTTTTATCTTTTTAATACCTTGAAAAACTTCATTAAATTACTGTCAAACAGACTTTAAATAATTTTTGAAATTTTTAGAAATGTTTCCTAAATTTTATTAAATATTTTAAAAAAAATATTTGTGAGATTAAAAGTGGTTTTTAAAAATATGATCAAAAGGAGGTTTTGGATAATTCTTAAATTTTATATAAAATTTGTTATTTTAAAAAATAAAAAATACAAAATATCTTTTAATATTCAAAATCAAATTAATACCCCAGTGGCCCTACCATATTTCCGGATATAATTGGTAATATTTAAAGAAATGTCTCTAACTTTTTAACTCACAACTCAATCAAGCAAATTTTGTTGATTTTCTTAACTTCATACTCATGTATGTTATAATTTTTCCTTTTTAACTTGATGAGAGCATTCTGCAGCCACACATCACCATAAGCATCTCACTTAATCCAACCTTCTCTAATTATAAATTTATAATTATACACCCACAGTCCTTCTCATTATCAAGAAACACTTGATCCAACACAATAAGAGTGCGTTTGGTGATGGTTTTAAAAAGCATTTTTAGTATTTCTCATATTTAAAAGATAAAAATTTTTAAACATTAAAAATATTAGAAATACTTCCTAAAATCATTATTAAACTTGATTGTGTTTGTTTTTTTAGGTTTTTTTTTTACTCAAAGCTATTTATTTTCAGAATTTAGATTGTTTGCTTTTTTTACTTTTTCATAACTTATTATAAACTTTTTACTAAATAGAAAAAACCAAAATATGTAGCTTTTTCTAAATAGAAAAAATAACATATTGGTTTTTCTTTACTTTTTAATACTTAATAAAAATAAAATACTATAAAAACAAATAACCTAATATTTAACATTATTAAGCATTAAGGTTCTAGTTAAAATTAAGTAAAAAAACAAACACCTACTTTACTCTAAGAATGCATTTAGGAGTGATTCTAGAAAGCTTTTTTAATATTTATAACATTTTGAATAATAAAAAATTTCAAGTATTTAAAATATTAAAAACGCTTCCTAGAATCACTACTAAACAAACTCTAAATTCTCTTACGCTTTTACCTTCAACTTTCACCACTCCCATAATCTCAACTCTCTCTAGTTACATTGAAATTACACCCCCAAACCCCTGTATATTCTCTCAATTATCTTCTCAACCAAACATTTACCATGATTGATCCTTGACAAATTTCAAAAGAAATCTGCAACGACATAATTGAGTCTCACATCGCTAAATGAAGGCTTAGTGGTTCAGCTTATACATACTTGAACACTCCTCCTAGTGAGAAGACCCTCATCTCGAAAAGAGCAGATTGAGAAAGGGCTACTACCTAGTTGTGTGTGGAATTCGCTAAGTCACCTAGCCACCCATATAAAATCATTGTTGATGTTGGTTTCAAAAAGCAAGGTAAATTGTAACAACCTAGTTCAATTCCTTAATATTTTTGGGAATCAAACTTAGCCTTAATCTTCCAATCTCAACAGCACCAGACCAGCAAAACAAAAATAATTCCTGATCAAGTGACAATTCAGAGCTAAAATAAATGTAAGATATATCATGAATCCCTATTATCCCTTAGGATTGATCTTTTGCTTGTTTCATTTCCTCTCTAAATTCTTATTAACTTGCTCAGATTCAAAGACTAGGATAAATAATTGGTGTATGCATCATGGTGACCTCCAAAAGACTACAGTGCAATTCAACAATGAATTAAGAACACAAAAAAGGAACCAGAAGATATCCTTTCCTTATGGTTCAAAACAATCATAATTAATCACTCTTTTCACTCTTTTCATTATACCTTCAACATCATTCCCTCAATTAATAGTTGGTAAAACACAATAATAGATTCAAACAAATAAATGCCAAAAAACTATGAGGAAGATAGAATAGGAAAGGGTTAGAAAGCCCATGAGAATTGAATGGTTGGTTGGTAGACTTTCAAATAAATCGGTATAATAACAAGGAGGAATGTGTTCTATAGTCTATGGATATTAGCTAACAAAATAAACTTGGTTCAAATGTCATTGATAACATTTCCGTGGGGCAAAATATAACAAAATCAAATAATATTCTTATTTTAGACAATATCAGTCAATCATATGCTTAGATAGTCAAAATCCTTGCAGCAAAATGCCCTCCATACCTGAGGAAAACTGGGTCTGAGGAGTTGCTGACAGGATGGAAGCACATTGTCATAGGATGCTTCAAATGACCCTCCCCATGGGCTTATATAGGAGGAGGGAAGCTTCTGGAGACTCCTGGAGCCATCTACACTAAGCCATTGGTGGGAAGAGTGTGGAAGGTTCTAGAAATGCCTAGAGATGTCCACACATCTCTACACTATGGTAGAAGGCATGAGAGGAGTCCAGGGCTTTCTAGAGAATTCTAGAGATTTCTTGTACATAAGGATGTACATAGATTAGTGTAGGGAGTTCTAGAATATTCTTGATTTGTAAGGAACCCTCCAAGGTTCTAGAGAGTTCCATTGGTGCCTATAAATAGGTGAGGGCCTCATTTGGCCAAGGCACCACCCAAATCACTTCCTAACCAAGCAAGTGAGCATCCAAGCACTTGTAAAGGTTTTCTTGAGTTAGTGAAAGCTTCCATTCTTTCAAGAGTTGCCTACCAAGCTTCTTAAGTTTTCGAGTCGCAAGTGTCTTAGCCGAGCGAGCTAGGCATTGAGGGAGCAAGGCTGACTTAGCAAGATCAAGCGTCTTGGCTTGTCTAAGTGCCGCACGAGCTTAGTGAACGACTAAGTCCGTGACAACATGCTACTGTTAACAAATTTTCCAGTGCTTTCTCTTGTGCCCTTTCTTGCAGCAATGTCAGCTTTTGTTGCTGATAAGAATGAAGTGGAAAGGAGGCCCAGCTAGATTTCCAGATCTTAAGGGGCTGAAAATGTTCCAGTTGCTGCAATCTCTGCTGCCGCTTCTGCACACTTGCATTTTTTCAACTCTGGGAGAGTTCATGAATGAAATAAGACCTGAAGATGAGTTTTACATCGATTATATATACATATAAGGAGAATTGCAAGTTTCATTTCAAATAATACCAGTATTATCATGCTCCAAATACAAAAATGGTGAAATTTTTCAAGAAACATTTCCTGGATCAACACTGAACACAACCTGAATGAAAATGCATACTATGTTGGAAAGCAAGCACAAGAATATGCCATTCTTATGCCTTCACAGTGGAAATGGTACCACCTTACAAGTACAAGGGGCACTCAATAGACTAAAGAGAACTTGTTACTAGAAAATTAATATTTAACTCATGACATTGAACGATTCGAACCAATGATAGGTGTTGAAAGAGAATATATTTCATTGATTAAAAAAAAAGGTTAAAAAAAAGACGTGATACAACTGGTATATATAGAGAAAATAGTGAATCTCAGAAATCTCATAGAAACTAATTTAAGAAACATAATCAGTATCAAGACGCCCTTCTATAGTAAAGATGCTAAATACTAATTTCAACAATAGGAAACCCCATAAATTTTCAGAACCCCCCTTTACTAAAATCATGAGTGACTCATTAGGCAATGGCACATGCAGAATGGCCTTCTGGTTTGAAATGCCATCCTATAAGACAACAAATGAACATGCCCTTATGCTAAATTTGAGCTTTCAAAGGGTGTTTACACATTCTTATTATGAGACATAAATAGAATATTTAAAATTCCGTTTAGTCTTTATTTAACGACAGCCCTTGCATGGCTAGGTAGATACAAAATTCAATAACTGTGTTCTTAATTTGAAATAAGTATCACATAACGCAGCTCATAATTCAATACACCATGCAAAATGCCTGAAAACCCCAAAATCCATGCATAACATGTAAGTGTGATACATGTACTTCAAGGAGAACCAAAATGCAGAGAGGTGAAACATGGCACTTGCGGTCGGTGGTGGAGCTAGGAATGTGCTCTAGGAGGGGCACAAATAGGACAATTATTTCAAGGGAGGACAATAAATGGAGAGAGTGGTATTTAGTGTAATGGAAAGCATACTTTTCCCATAAGCATGAGGTCAAGGGGTCAAAGCCCCCGCTATGGTTTTTTTTCTTTTTTTGGCCTCCTGGACTTAGCTAGCTCCGCCAGTGCTTGCAGCCATCTCTTCCTCTCTGAGATGCATCAAAATTTGAACCAACTTCTGTCCTTCTGGTCCAACTTTGTTCTCATTAAATTTTAGCAAGATAGGATTTCATTTTGATTTCAAACATGAAAGGAATCATCTGTGATACCTGGCTAGTTCCTCATTTTCCAGCAATCAGAATGCAAATGCTCTCTTATAAATGAATGAAAGAAGTATTTCAATTCCAGGATGGATAGCCAAGCTCAAAAAAATAGATACAATGAACAGAAATAAAGTGGCTGTTCAAGTTTTGTAGTTATTTGGTCAAGTCATCAGTACTAAATGACATTAAACTAGTTCTAGCTTACCAAATTCTACTTGGACCTTAACAAACTCTGATGACATAATTCAACTCAAATCATGATGAGTTGTGAAATCAAATTGGTAATACCCCTCAAACATTGTCAAAAATTGCAAATAAAAGCCTTATAAAAGCAAAGTAAAAGAATAAAGGAGATAAATAAAACATATGACAGAACAAAAACATCAAATACTTGGTGAACATCACATACCAGCAGCATGTGGGAGCAAAACTAGGGACTTCAAAATGAACATGAAGCTTTTATCTGTGCATGAACAAATGATGTATCACAAAATCTTCAGCAGTCTATCAATTGAAGAAATTTACAATAAGAGAAGATAAGCAGGAGTTAAGAAATAAAAAAACTCACATTCTAGATCATAATTTCAACAGGAATAACATAGTCAGCTTTATCTGCAGTCCAGCGGGCATTGTAGTCCTTACAAAACACCATGATATTGACATGTTTGGAGAGCAGCACTGGCTCAACAACTGAAGGGAGAGTCCTCTTATAATTCCTCAACAATCAAGCAGACAGAAATTTGAATGGATGCGTTACCACCTAGTTTGGTGGGCCATATGATGACTGTGATAGACCTTGGAATTCAAAAAAGTAATGAGGATATTTTCCCATGAAGAAATTGGAGAGAAATGCTAGGAATTAAAGGCAAGTTCGGGTGATGATGCTGAGGGGAACTTCACGTTCTTCGGAAGGAGATAATGATAAGAGAGATAGTTGGACAGTCGATTTTGGATTCAAAATGAACTGCGCTAATAGTAGGCGTGAGGCTAGAGCATAGAAGTGTATCTTATTTGAGGTTGGGGTTGTGAGAACTGGGAGACAAAGTTTGACCTTAAATAATAAAGGGCCTAAATTGAAACACATTGACAAGGTAGGGCAATTATACATTGATCCTCTCTTGGATAATGTTAAGTGACCCTTTCTTGATTGTGACAACCTTGCACATAAAACTGTGTCCTTTCCCTTCCGTGAAAGAAAAACAATGTCAATGAATGTAACTTCATAGTACTGGGAATCAAAAGCAATATATATTTCACCAGCCAAGGAGAATCATGATAATAACTTCGGTGAATTTTTAAATAATGTGTTTTTTTTTTCTCCAGCATTCAGATGAATATGTCCAGTGCGCTCTTTTTCTCTACATCAAAAATCCATGAGAAGCATACAGCAGGTCACATGAAGTCCACATCTTCTTCCTGTTGTTCCATGATAATGGTGGCAAGAGCAAGTCTATATGCTGTAGATCTAAGATTCCTAACCAGGACATATATCTCCTTTCTCCTTTCCTTCATGGTCATCTCATTCCACTGCTCCTCTCTAAGACGAGCAAGTAAGATTGCTTCACAAAGAGACTCTGCCTTAAGCTTCTTGCTGCACATGCATGGATACCAAATATAAAATAATATGATATGAAATACTACTGACAAGAAATGGAAGTCGTGCAGCAATGATAAAGCAGAAGACATGGATACCAACCTTCCTCATACAAAACCAGTTGTGACAAATCCAATCGGCCAACGATTAGATTCCCTAGTAACAGTGTCCTCTGGTATTTGGAGTTCCCACTTACCAGAAGATTGCTGTTTAAAGTATGATCTCACAGAGAACTGAGGTATTTGAAGTCCTGCCTCAGTACTTTTGGACCTGCATCATTTACATGTTGCAATTCTTAGTCAAGAGCAAACATTGCCAAGTTTCAAAATAGCCTTTGATAATTAGACATGAAATTTTAGCAGGCCCAATAAAATAAATATCATGAATTAATAACCTTTTAAAATGTTAGTTGAAATGTAACATACCGAATCTCTAGTTTCAATAAAACTCAGTAGTTCCATAATGCAACTCATACTTTTTCACAAATAGTATAAATTTGCATGCTCCTATACAAGGTTATTGAGCCAGAAAAAGAAAAAGAAAAGAAAAACAGAAAAGAAGGGATGTGAGCATAAAAAACATCATTGTCCTGAAACTCAAACAGTAAATCCATTTTATATATTAGTTAAAAGAACACTACAAGGAGAAGAACTAAGAGAATCACAAAGCATAGATTTGCAATTCAATAAACAAGTAATTAACTAGAGAAAAGAAGATTGAAGAAAAAATTACCTGGAAGTCCACATTGATATATCAGAAAGATGCGGTGCACACACAACTGCTCCCTCTTCAAAGGAACCTTCTTTATAAGCATGGAGAAGAAAACTGAGGAAACATAACTTTCGTTCATAATTCATTTGGTTAACCCCATTAAGGTTCCAGCTAAGCTTGGCTTCATCTGTCATGAGTTCAGAAAAACTTTTCTTATCAGGTAACTTAGGAAATAGAAGCAAATGGTCACCATGGATTTCATTCAAGTAGTAACTCAGCATATGAGATGTCCTTGATACAAATCCTTCAAATGAGATATTATGATTATTCAGTGATATATCACAACTGCCATTGTTTGAGTTTGTAAATGAATCACCATTTGCCACATCTCTGCTACATTTTTCCTCACAAGGACAGGTATCTCCCAGACTAGAGGATACTTTATCAAAACCCAACCAGACACTAACCCATGGAGGTGGAATAGGAACTCTTAAAGCTCGCATGGAAGGAGGATGAAGTTTTTCCTTTTCATCAGATGTTGCTTCAGTTGCCATAAAAGATGAGTATGCGTCAGTATCAGGGAAATCTGAAGGAAAATACGGCAATTCGACCTGAAGAAGAATGAAAGTTTAGAAGGAAAATCTTGAGAACAGAATTCCATAAGAAAATTATGATAACCTTGGACTCAAAGTACAGAATTGAGGTGCACATACTTCACATGCAATCCAGTGCTTCTCTCTCAAGCCTATGGCATGAGCGCCACTGTTGACAAGAGGAATCCAAAAGGCCTTGACCCAACTTAATGGAAGTATAATGGACCATCTGAAAGATAATTAATTAAACATTGTTATCAGGGGCTTTCAAAAAAATTCTAGGAATTTTATTCCATGTGTCAAGAAAGTGCTTCGCTCAAAATTGTATACAAAACAGAATATAGACACAAAATTAAGGAAACAAAGTCAATCTCATATACTTGTTGTGGGTTAAAGCAAACTAGAAAAGGGGAAGAATTGTTCTCAACAGAAAATTGCATGACAGAGATCCCACATTAAGTTTGAAGCCTGTACTAAAATTCAGGTTCTTCTGACCTTTTGGTTTGATCACAAACAAGATGCACAACAAATAAAATGAATTGGGTTTATGATTGGTAATGAGTTCCACCATGAGGTATGGAACACTTGATGGCATTCATTGGTTTTTAACTATAGTAAGATAATATCATTATAAACAACTGCCAGGATCAATAGGCTTCCTTCATGCCAGACAAGATAGCTCAAAATTTTGGCCAAAATTCCCTATAAATGGTGTTATTATTTTCCATGAAATATGCATGGGTTTATGATTGGTAATGAGTTCCACCATGAGGTACGGAACACTTGATGGCATTCATTGGTTTTTAACTATA
>JAJJMJ010021405.1:0-10220 GCA_022059055.1 Vitis cinerea
CAACACTAGGGAAGAAGTTAGGTATAGTATTGTTGTTTGGTAACTTCCCGTGTATACTTGGAAAAAAAAAAGGAAAAAAAAAAAAGAAAAGAAACTGATAGAAGTGAGAGAAATTGGTGCTTTTAAATCTTTGGGAAACATTGTGTGGATGAAAAACTCTGTACAGTTATGGTACAATGATAAGTGATCTAGTCCTGCCTGTGGATATAGGGTATTTCCTGAATTACTTAAGAGTTTCTGTCTTATGCATGCTTGTTGTGTTGTTCCGATCAATTCTCAATCTTTCTCAGTATTCTTTGCTGCCATTTGTTCACTACAAACTGATATCAAATTGAGGGAGAAATTAATGGTGACTACAACGTTTGATGTCAAGAAGTTCAGTAGAGGTAACGACTTCAATATATGGCAAATCAAGATGAGGGCATTACTAGTCCATATTCAAGTGTTGGAAGATGCTCTCGAAGGGATTGACAAATTACCGTGTACATATATAGTCTGTCAAAAAAATGAGAAAAAAGATTTGATGAGTAAAGTGCACAATGCAATCATGTTGTAACAATGCAATATTAGGGAGTTGATTTCACTGGGACAAACATTTCTATTGAAAATTCATCCATAAGATATTAATGCAATTGAGTAGTGAAGTTATTCAAATGAATAAGTTAAAGCATTGCTTACATAATAGTTGTTTTTCATTTTGTTGAGCAATAATTAAGAAGTTGATTTCATTGGGACGAACATATATTTCTATTGAAAATACATCCATAAGAGAATGAAATTGAAATGAAATGCTGAGCATTGAAGTAATTCAAAGGAGTACAATTTTGTATGTTTGGGTAGGCACATTGAAAATACTTACTAGTTTGGAAATTTGAGCTAAGGTGGAAGTTTAGTTGCTGAAAGCATCTCAAATTTATTTATGTCTTTATATTTTCCCATTTGGGTGATATTTTATAAGGAATTTTCATATTATTATAAAGGAAATATCCTATAGTAAGATTCTATTATAAAACTAGGTTTATCAAGATTCTATTATAAAACTAGGTATAGCCCTTTATGAAATATTCTTATAAAGTCAGGAAGCAAATGTAGGAGATTTTTTTAACTGAATGGTAAGTCATTTTGTGTGTAATTGGGGCATGGGGAACTTGAATTTTATAGTATAATTGATCTTTTGAATATAGTGAATTAATTTCATATTCCCTTATGAACATAGACACATGGAACCAAGTACAATCTTGTGTTCCTATGTTTATTATTATTATTATTTTCCTTTTGTAAGCGTATTTATGTGTTGGAAATTTTGGGTCAAAATTCTCATTATTTTTCTCTAAGCTCATATACTTCAAATCCCCTCTTGGACTCTTACCTTTTTCAAATTGTTTATATTTGAACATTACTAGAGGAGATAGTAAGTGTTTTTTAGGTAATGGATGATAACAAATATTGGTAAACTATACTTTAAATTTTTATCATTTTTTGATATAAAAAAAATGAAGTTGAAGCTAATTAAGAGTATAAAATATTATGTTTACATCATTTGGATTGATTTCTGATTGATCGAACTAAAATGTGGCAATTCCTGTTTACCCAATTCTTCTTAGTCTTGTTTGATTGATCGGATTTCAATTATATTTGCATTCTCTCAAAATTTTCCACATGATTCTTAATCATTGGATGACTTTTAAAACCTTAATATTTAAGATTTTTTCCAGATAAGGAGGGACAATTGTGAGAGCCTTTTTTTGAGCTTTAAGTTCCTTACCTAGTTTGGAAGTGTTTGGTTTGAAAGAAAATTTTATGGGTTTTGAGTTGAAAATCATTTTTGAGTGAGAATTCTTTTTTTTTTCAAAATGAGTTGACTTAGCGTAGGTTTCATCCCTACTCTCATAGTCATCATATTTGGGATAAAACCCAAATTTCTTCTTACGTAATTTCAAGAAGAGGCCGAGATCAAGTTTGGTGTGGATTCTAAGATGCTTTAAAAGAAGAAAGTGGATAATTGAAGTTTGAAGGTTTTAGGCAAGTGGTTCGAGAGAAGATTGAAGCTTAGGTTGGGTAAATCTTTGTACTTAGTTAATTATTTTTCTTCATAGTGGATGTTTTGATCACTTGAGGCCCATTGTTTATTTATTTATCTCTATAGAGGTTTTTTATGTTAAAATATTGGTGTCATTGTCTTTATTCTATCTCATCATTTGATTAACTTTTTCATTAGCCTATGATATTTCCATTGAGTTATTTTGTAGATTGATTGAGATATGAGTTGAAATTAGATCATTGAAACTATGAAAGAAATTGATATATTTCGATTTTGATGTAGATATCAAGGGACAAGTACATATGTGATCTTAAGTTGATGCAATGTCTTATATTGATTCATTTGCATGTAACTTGCATTGACTAACTTGTTGGGAGAGCATTGGTGCATCCATTATTGCTGATGAATAGGATTTAAAAAACAATCAAAACATTTGAGAAAAATAGGGGAACTATATTCATCCCTCTCTAGGTGTTATCCATAGGTAGGTGAGATTCATCTTCATGTTCACTTGTTTCCACATAACAACTCTCATGTGGTTTTTACTTGAATATTGAATGATGTTATTATGAAGGGTTCCTTGAATTGTATCTTCAAAGAGAAAATGATCAACCATATTTCTTTTGCACAAACTACAAATATTATTTACTTCATGTGGAAGCCACTAATTGAGTTAATTTGTTCTTTCTATCATTTTGAATACTCCTCTTGTATCTCATTCAACTAGATGATTTTATTGGCATCATCAAATCCTTCACTTAAAGCCAATGACATTACAATAAGCTAACATTGCTCTGATTACATCGAGGTACTGCAAAATATAATTTCTAGCACTAGAAGGTTGAAACATGGGGATATATATGCTTAATTATCTGCAAGTGCTATATAGGATAATAACTAATAAACCTATGGAACATTTCAGAACACTCCCTTCGCTTGTACTCTTGAGGTGAGTGACCAGCTCCCTATGTAAATTATTGGAGTGTTACATCTCATATTGAAAGCATGGAATTAAAAAGGAAAGAAGAAAGACTTAAAATAGAAAGCAAGTTAGATGATAAGAGTTAGTTAGAAGAGTTGTTATTTTAGTTTATTCTTTACTTTGTTATTGTGTCATTGATGTATTATAAATAGGACTCAAGTCTGATGTAGTTTTTCAATTTTTCAGTTTCTGCAATTCATTTTCCTTTGCGTCCTCTGTTTCTTGGTGTTTTTCATCAGTTTCAGATTCTTCTGATTCTCAACATGGTATCAGAGCCAAACCCTAAAGCTTCCGCAACCTAAATCGATCAATTTCTTGTCAACTTTGCCTTGCAAAATTCTGCTATGGAATTCTCGCATTTATTGTCTTCTAGCTTCTTGCATTTTCTTGAATAAATTCTTGAAAATGAGTTATGGTGATTCTCCTCTTATCAATCCCTCTCCTGTGCATCATTCGTCATCTAATTCTTTTAATCAACCTCCTATCAATCCTTCAGATGACTCATCAAGTCTGTATTGCCTACATCCAAGCGACAATCCTGGTGCTTTGTTAGTATCAGAAATCTTCAATGGAGAAAACTATGTTGCATGGAGTTGTTCGATAGTCATTGCATTGATAGTAAAAAACAACGTACAATTTATAGATGGTTCAATTGTTTCTCCCTCTAATGATCAGCTTGTTAAATACACAGCATGGTTAAGGGCAAATAATCTGGTTCTTTCTTGGTTGATGAATTCCATTTCAAAAGAAATACGAAATAGCTTGTTGTTTGTGGTATCTGCTGTTGATCTTTGGAATGAGCTTAAAGTCAGATATCTTAGGAGTGATGGACCAAGGGTTTTTCAACTTGAGAAATCTTTGAGTTGCATCAGTCAAGGTGCTTTGTCTGTTACAGAATATTTCAGTACCTTTAAGACCCTTTGGGACGAGTGCATTAGCTATAGGCCATTTCCAACATGCACTTGTGAACTTTTCAACTTTCTACAAATTAGACAGCAATCTGATTATGTACTCAAATTCTTGGTGGGGCTAAATGATTTTTATGCCTTTATCAGAAGCCAATTATTGCTAATGGTTCCATTACCAAGCATGTCCAAGGTTTTCGCTCTACTGCTTCAAGAAGAAAGTCAGAGGCAACTCACAAATTTTGCTACATATAATGGGACTCATGCTTTGATGGCAAAGCAATCCAATTAGCAGAATTACCAGCCACAATCTTTCAAGGACAAACCAAAGAAATCTACCTTACACTATATTCATTGTGGCTATAATAGTCACACAGTGGACAAATGTTTTCAACTTCATGGTTATCCCTCTGGCTGGAATGGACCAAAGGGAAAAAGAAATATGACTTCTGCTCATGCTGCCATTACTACTCCAGAGGTCCCCAATTAAAATAGCAATGAGCAACAAAAGTTTTGTTTCACTCCAGAGGAATTTCATAAACT
Organism: Vitis cinerea; assembly: GCA_022059055.1. Lineage (NCBI taxonomy): Eukaryota > Viridiplantae > Streptophyta > Magnoliopsida > Vitales > Vitaceae > Vitis > Vitis cinerea. Next base: position 4,472 of record JAJJMJ010021405.1, read on the forward strand.
AATGGAGCTTGCAAATTCAGTTCAACCCAATTCTTCCAAGGAGAATAATGTCCAACCAGCTATTAATCTTGTCACCACCTCTCACTTTTCTGGTAAAGTTCAACCTACACTTAAACCAATTTTTTTTCTTATAATTCTGTTACTTCTAAGCCAAATTCCACTTCATATTGGATTCTTGATACAGGTGCAATAGACCATATGATTTGTTCACCACTTTTATACCATTTTACACCTAAACCAATTAATGCATCCATCAATCTTCCTAATGGTACTATAGTTCCAGCCACACACATTGGTACTGTATGTCTCTCAGATTCCTTATTTTTACATAATGTCTTGTGTGTTCCTCATTTTTCATTCAATCTATTATCCGTTTCCAAACTCACTAAACAATCTAATCTTTCTCTTACCTTTATTGCTTCTCATTGCCTTTTACAGGACCAGTCAATGGAGAAGATGATTGGGATTGCTCTTGAAAAAGAAAGACTTTACCATCTGATTCCAGCTTCATCACAAGCTAAAACCTGCAATTCATTTCAGTTTAATTCTGTTCCTCTTGCTTTGTCCTCTATTCACAAACACTTAGATATATGGCATTATAGATTAGGACATGTATCTAGTTCAAGATTCCATTCCTTCAAACAGATCGACTTTGCTATCACTCTTGATCATACAAATGTTTGTGACATATGTCCTTTAGCAAAGCAAAGAAGGCTTCCTTTTTCTATATCACAGAGTAATTCTAATAAAAGTTTTGATTTGATCTATTGTGATATATGGGGTCCTTTTGGAACTACTTCTTATTTTGGTTTTCGATATTTTTTAACTATAGTCGATGACTTCACAAGGTGTACTTGGGTATACATGATTAAAGCTAAATCAGAAGTGCCATCTTTAATCAAAACTTTCTGTAAAATGGTAGCAAACCAATTTTCTTCTTTTGTCAAAGCTATAAGGTCTGATAATGGACCAAAGTTCTTACTCACAAAATTCTATCATAAATATGGTATTTTGCATCAAAGAAGTTGTGTCGAAACTCCTCAAAAAAATGATGTTGTGGAGATAAAACATTAACATCTACTAAGCACTGTTAGAGCCTTAATGTTTCAAGCAAATCTACCATTAATTTTTTGGAGTGACTGTGTGCTTACTATTGCCCACATAATCAATAGAATTCCCACTCCTCTACTTCAAAATAAAACCCCTTTTGAAATGCTTTTTAACAAAACACCTAACCTTTCTTATTTAAGAGTTTTTGGCTGCCTTTGTTTTGCATCCACTTTAACTAGTCATAGAAAAAAAATTTGATTCACGAGCCACAAAGTGCATCTTCCTAGGATATCCTTATGAAATTTAGGGTTATAAACTCATGGATCTAAACACCAATAAGATCCTTGTTTCTCAGAATGTCATATTCCATGAAACAATTTTTCCTTTCTAAGTGTTGCCCCAACATCTTGAAACTCATTCCTTTATGTTTCCTCTTTCACAATCCTTTTCAGATTCACCTTCTACCACCTCCTTCTTCAATTCCTATCACAATGTGGGATCTGCATCACCATCTAATAATTCTCCTTCTCTCTCTGAACCTCCTACCCTTCTTGAATCCGACTCACCTACATTTCCCTCTCCATCCCATCCGGATTCAACTTCTGATTTAACTGACCCTGAAGTCCTACAGCTCATGAAATCAACCAGAATTAAACAAAAACCTTCATATTTGCAGGACTATTATTGTGGTAATGTCTTTTTTTCTCAAAATGCAACTTAGACATCTACTTCAACTGATTGTTCTCCCACTAAAGGTAATTTCTATTCTCTTCACCATTTTCTTTCTACTAGTAGATTGTCTACATCCCATAAAGCTTTTCTCACCTCTATCACAAACTCTCCAGAACCCAAATCATACACCCAAGCTTCTTGCCTTCCTAAATGGCAAGCTGGCATGCAACATGAACTTACTGCTTTGGAGTTAAATAAAACTTGGGAGCTTGTTACTCTTCCTAAAAATAAAAGGACTATTGGTTGTAAATGGGTATTCAAAGTGAACTATAAAGCTGATGAAACTATAGAAAGACATAAAGATAGATTGGTGGCAAAAGGGTATACTCAGCAAGAAGGCCTCGATTTCTTTGATACTTTCTCTCTTGTGGCCAAGATTACATCCATTCGCTTACTACTTGCTGTGGCTGCCGTCAAACAGTGGCATCTTCATCAACTAGATGTCAATAATGCATTTTTGCATGGTGATTTACATGAAGAGGTATACATGGAATTGCCTCCTGGGTTGGCTGTCCAAGATGAATAGAAAGTTTGTTGTCTTTTAAAGAGCCTCTATGGCTTGAAGCAAGCTTCTAAGCAATGGTATGCTAAACTATCCCAGACCCTTCTTTCCTATGGATTTGTTCAAGGAAATTCTAACTGTTCTTTGTTCATTAAGAAATCTGAAAGTCTTTTTATGGCCTTATTAGTCTATGTGGATGATGTGCTATTGGCAAGTGATAACATTCTAAAAATTGAAAGGTTGAAGACCTTTTTAGATGCCAAGTTCACTATTAAAGACTTAGGCCCACTGAAATACTTTCTTGGCTTGGAAGTTGCAAGGTCTAAGACTGGTATCTCCTTATGCCAACGAAAGTATATACTTGACATACTTGAAGACATTGGTTTAACTGGATCCAAACCTGTTGCCGTCCCTATGGAATTTACCCTCAAGTTATCAACAAATGATACCAATTTCTATGAAGATCCATCAGGTTACCGAAGACTCATTGGCAGATTACTTTATTTAACTCTCACTAGGCCTGACTTAGCCTATTTTGTACAAGTACTCAACCAATTTTTAGCAAAACCTGCTGTTAGTCACCATCAAGCAGCCATTCGAGTATTGAGGTATCTAAAGGCCACACCAAGGCAAGGTCTCTTTTTTCCTTCTTTCTCAGATGTTCAATTAAAGGGTTTTTCCAATAGTGATTGGGCATGTTGTGTCGATACTAGAAGGAGTGTCACTAGTTTTGTAATTTTTCTTGGCAACTCATTGATTTCATGGAAATCAAAGAAACAAATTACAGTTAGTCGATCCTTTGCAGAGACAGAGTATCGAGCCCTTGCAACTACCACCTGTGAAATTCAATGGCTTTTGTATGCCTTACAAGACCTGGATATCAAACATTCACAGTCAGCTTTGCTATATACTGACAGTAAATCAGCAATGTCCATCGCCACAAATCCAATTCAGCATGAGATAACAAAGCATATCCAAATTGATTGCCATCTTATTTGCAAAAAATTGCAGCAACATGTTATTAAGCTCTTCCATATTCCATCGCGATTATAGCTCGCAGATATCTTTACAAAGCCTCTCGGTTCTCTACCTTTTCATCATACTCTTCTCAAGATGAACATCATTAACATCCATGTTCATCTTGAGGGGGGGTGTTGGAGTGTTACATCTCATATTGAAAGCATAGAATTAAAAAGGAAAGAAGAAAGACTTAAAATAAAAAGCAAGTCAGATGAGAAGAGTTGTTATTTCAGTTTATTCTTTACTCTGTTATTGTGTCATTGATGTATTATAAATAGGACTCAAGTCTGATGTAGTTTTTCAATTTTTCAGTTTTTGCAATTCATTTTCCTTTGCGTCCTCTGTTTCTTGGTGTTTTTCATCAGTTTCAGATTCTTTTGATTCTCAACATAAACGAAACAATATATGTATAAAATTTTTCTTTAGCCATAACTTCTGTACATATCGGAATGATTAATTGACTAAGTATTGTAACGCCCAAGTATTTTTTAAGGGTAATTTAGGAAATTACTAATAATAATTAAATTAGTTAATTAATTAATTTAATAAAGTGGAGGAGGGGTAAAAGTGTAATTTTACGAATAAATACCCTAGGTATAAATTAGATATTCTATTTCTTCCTGTTCTTTTCTGAATAGAGTTCATGTTCGTAGAATTTCAGAGAACGTAAGTTGGAGTCAGATTCAGGGTTGAAGAACATATCTCTATAGGTAAGATTCTAACCCCTAGTTTAATATTTTAGATTCATTGATTAATTTCAAACACATTAGATATCTTTTGGAAAACCCAAATCTAGATTAAGGTTTGTCTATTTAGTTTTTAAATCAAAACATTGAAAATTCATGAACATGAATTATTTCATTGGTAAAAAATTGCAAATTTTAGAAATTAGGAATTTCCTAAATGTTTAGAAAAAAAAATTAAATTATGAACATGGGGCAGTTTATTGTTGGAAATTGAGAAACTTTGAAATTTAGAAGAATAAATCTGAGTTAAAAAAAAATGAAGGAAATTTCTGGGTGTGTTGTGGAGGCAGGTGATAGCCAGAGAATAATAAATAAAATAAAATAAAATAAAATAAAATAAAATAAAATAAAAAAGACTTGTTGGTTATGTCATAGGCAGTGGGAATGAGAGAGTGAGAAAATAATATTTTACTAAAAAAAAATAAATTCTCGTGTGTTGGAGTGGCAGAGAGTGTAAAAAGAATGTTTTTCATATATATATATATATATATATATATATTATATTAATAAAGTAGTAATGGGTAGAAAAGAAAAGAAAAAAAAGAGTGAGGTACAGGTGTTAGGAATGGGTAGTAATGCTGAGTATGAAGACTAGTATAATATGGAACTAGGTGTTGGAACTTTTGATGAGGTATAGGTTCTTGCTAGTAATTGTTAAGTAATAATAAACCAGATTTTTTTTATTATTAAGAAATGAGTTAGCAATTTAGAGAATTAGGAAGTGCAATAATAATAATATTTATATATATAGGTTTATGTAAATAAAGTGAAGTACAAGATTAGTTGGTAAAATTAAGCTAATAAATAGAATAAAATTTAATTAGTAAAATAAATAGTAAATAGTTAAGTTATGAGGTGTTCTTTGACTTAAATTAGAAAAAAAAAAAATTATAATTAAATAAGGAATAGAGTAATTAAATTATTACTTTGTTAATAAAAAATATTAATCTTAACATTTAGAAATTTTAGGATTATCAGATTTATATTTTGAGGTAAATAGTAATAGTTGTCTTTTTATTGTGTTAGGTGAGGAGCAGACTTTTCAGGGTTATTTTTCCTTCAAGGTCTTTGCATATTTTGAGGTAAGGGAAGTTAATGCAATATTTATAAAATTAAATTATTTTATATGTTATTTTAAATTGTGGAAAAGAAAATGATATTTTGTTACCATGCATGGATCAAATTGTTTTGCACTAAATATCATGTTGGAATATTTTGTTTTATTTATGACACAAAATATGGAGATATTATGTTGTGTAAATTTGAATACTTGAACAAAAACATCACTCTGGTTTATTTGGCCCTCGTCAACGAGATATAATAGTTGACTATTCGGCCCTGTCAACGGGATATAATAGTTGACCTTTACATTTCATGGTGGGAATGTAATTGATTTGGACCCCAGCCTCTAGGGGTTTGGTTAGAGGTTACTAGTACTAGTAGTGTTTGGTTCCTTCCACCAGGAACAATTTGAGGCTAGCCACCCATTTGAAAAGTTCCACCTAACTGGGCATTTGATATTTGATAACTAGAGTAATGAAAAATTGAATGGATTTGATTGAATCTTATGTGAAAGTGTTTGAATTTGACCTGAAAATGGTTGGTTGAAATTTAAATATATTGGTATTTTTGAAACTCTGATATTTGATGAGAAAAAAAAAAAAAACGATATCTCCTACTTGAAATGGAAATATTTGAT
>JAJJMJ010021415.1:0-20492 GCA_022059055.1 Vitis cinerea
AAACTGCAATATTTATTTCAAAATCCCTTGGACTTTTATGGTTGGAAGAAGCATCATATATCAACTCCTCTTTAACCAACATTTACTTCAACCAACTTTGCCATCCTGCAGAAAAGCTTGAATGGCTTCTTCTGCTCTCTCTATAATTCTGTAGAATGCGAATTCTCTCCAATATAATCATGAAATAGTGTGTGTCATACACAAAATCTACACAAGCGATGATTTCATTATTTGAAATAATAGAAGTATATAAACATGAACTTTAAAGGGATGAAATAGGAGTTGGTTAAAGAGAAAGATCCGCCAAGTCGAAAGTCCTTGAAACAGCTTTGCACCAAGACTCCACCTTCTTATTCCTCCGGTCCTCGTCTAATGCAGGATAAAATGTGGTAGCAAGCTTCACCTTTTCTCCAGAATCAAAAATCTCGTCTTCTGTCCAAATCCCCACTGCTAATCCAGCTGCATAAGCGGCTCCAAGAGCTGTTGTCTCTATATCAGCTGGTCTAACCACCGGGTTTCCCAACAGATCAGCCTGCAAATCATTAGACAGCAAATTGTCAAATTAAACAGTTCAAACAAGGACAGTATGGGATTATGGGCAGTCTGATATAAGATACCACAAGCATGAAGACAGAATAGGATTGTACCACATGATCACCAGCCATTGACATGAACAAAAATAAAAAGAAGATAAGTTCAAACTCATATCAATTTGTTAAAACTTCATATGGGCCTGAAGTGATGACAAAATTGTTGTTTACTTTCATTTGGGAAAATGGCTAACATCAGTTCAAACAAATGAAAAAAAAAATGTGGAGGAAAAAATAGGAATGCAAAAAAAGTGATCACACCTTCAAAAACATAATTCTTGTTGCAGCTTTTGCTAGATCTACACAAAATTATAGAACAAAAGATTGGAACGGAGTGGAACAATTCGAGGAAATTAGTGCATTTCATGATTAGACGATACCAAATCCAGAATCAACACCTTACATTATTATCATGGTTGCAGTATAGAAGGCTTACAGGTAATGTATAGGTTTAAGTTTTGTAATTCCCATCAAAAAGGGGAGAATTGAAACAAGAGAAGTTTAGCAATGCAGAAAACAGAAACCATTACTGTTACGTGTTACAGCAACGAAGCAGATATTGGATCAAAGAATAGCAGAAAATACGAACCTGAATTTGCATCAAAAGATTGTTAATGGTTGCACCACCATCAACTCTAAGCAAGAATTCCCCCTTCTCATTCTTGACCTCACCCTTCTCCCCTGCATCCTTGTGCATTGAATCTAGGACATCCTTTACCTGAAAACACATACTCTCAAGCACAGCTCGAGCAATGTGAGACTTGTTTGTAAATCTTGTGATCCCAATGCAAACCCCACGCGCATCATCACGCCACCATGGAGCAAACAATCCATTGAATGCTGGCACAAAATAAACCCCACCTGAAGAATCAACCTTTGTTGCTAATTCCTCTATCTCACTTGCAGTGCTTATTATACCAAGGCTGTCCCTGAGCCACTGAACTGAAGCACCCGCAATTGCAAGAGAGCCCTCCATATATAGCATAGTTGGTTGGAGCTTCTCGTCCAAGCTTAAATGCCGAAGTGGTTAAAAGCCCATGTTTTGACTCATCAATTACCTCCCCACCTGTGTTGACAAGTACGAAAGCCCCAGTCTCATATGGGCTTTTGGCCTCACCTTTTGGGCAAGCTTGGCCTAGCATTGCAGCGTGCTGGTCACCATCTTTTGTTTTTATTTTCGGTTATAATCTATTTTAGGGTTATTTAATTAAAAATAATAAAAAAAAATTCACATATTCACAAAAATAACCTTCATATTTTAAAAACATATGAAAACATATGTTTTAAAAACACATGTATTTTTATAAAAACATAAAACATAACATTTTTCTTTTTATAAAAATACCCTCCAAACACTATCTCCTATCCAAACACTTGCAAAGAGCATTTATATTTTTTAAATAATTAGAGGTTGTTTTTTTCCCTTTCATACAAATATTTTTTTCTTTAACGTATTGTCTTATTCAAGATATTAAACACATAACTCTCAAGGTTAATTTTTTATTTATTAAATATGTTGTTTACTTTCAGAAGGACGAATTCAAATTTTCGGGAATTTTTTAGTGTTAAATTAATTTATAGCTTCATGGGAAGAAAAGAAAATAATAAATAGTTAGAATAGAAACTTAGAAAAATAAAATTTATTCTCTTCAATTGGTTTTCTATAATACTAAAATAAAAGCCAAGATGCTTGAAAAGAAATCTTTAAATTTGTTGGATATATAATTTCAATAATGAATAAATAATTGCAACATACCAATTAAAATAATATATTACATAATTATATTTTATTACAACATATATGTTAATAAACTATATAATATCATATTTTTTTATTCTATTTCATGCCATATCTGATCAGTCAAACATGACCTATATTTTTAATTTCAAATATAGTATAAGATCACTAAAGTGACAAATTGTATACGTATAAAATATTTATACAAATAATAATAAAATATATTGTATAAATTCAAATTAGAAGTTTTAACCTCCATTAAACATATAGTATCTATTCAAAATTGGGCTGGACACCATACTGGCCCATGAGAGAAGTAAACTGGGCTTTGAGTTTCCTTGGGCCAGTGTATGCAGTATTGTTGAAATCATAAGTCTCTTACTATCATCATTTTTGAAAGAGAAGTAAACTTCTTACTTCACTAAAGTAAAAAAAAAACTATATGAAACATAAATAAAAACATTAAACAAAATAAATGTCAAGATCATTCTTCAAATTATGTTTCAACATGCTAATTTTATGATATATTGAGTCAAACTATTAATATAAAAAAAAAAAATACTTGATTAAAAAATTATTAATCTTTAAATTTATTACATTTAACTTTTTTTTTTAATTATTTTTTTGAAATTAAGGATATAAAAACATTTTCCTTGATAAGAATTTCTTATTTCTACTTATATTCTTAATGAAAAAAAAATGAAGCATTAAGAAGAATTAAATTGTTTAATTCCCTAGAAACCCAATGTAGGGATCATTCTTCAAATGAAATGTACGGATCAAAGGATGAGATGCATTCTATGTTCTTCATGGTATCCAAGATGCATTCCTTCAATCAGCTGATGGGGACAAATCCATCAACAAACATTTAAAAGCTTTTAAAATAATCTCATAATTTTGAAGCCTTAACTTAGTATAGTTTTCCTTGAGATGTATACCTTATTGAGCAATTAATTATTCTCTACTTCCAATCTTTATTGTAAGGAGAGCTATTAAACGGGTCTATATAGCTGCATTAAAAAATTGGCTGCTACTAAATGGGTCCTATACAGCCGCTACCAAATGGGTCTATATGGTTGCAGGAAAAAATTGGGCCCAACCAGGTATGGTTCAATAGACAGATTTCTTCGAGTCGCTGCCACATGGGCTTCAACCGCTATCACAAAACCCATATATAAGCTAGCCCGACACCTCTTCTGCTCACTCTCGATAGCAAAAGCCACTAAAGTGGTGTTTGTTTTTTGACTGAATAGAAAAAGCTAAATATTTTGGTTTTTTCTATTTAGTTAAAAGTAACTCGTTGACATCAATTAACATAATTAAACTAAACTTATTGATAATAAGTTCATTTTAATTATGTTGGTTACTATCAATAAGGTATTTTTAGTTGAATAGAAAAAGCCAAATATTTTAACTTTTTCTATTCAGCCATAAAAAATAAAGACTGTGAGACCCATTTCTTCATACTCATCATTCCAAGTATGAATCATCAGAATTTACCTTGATCTATCGACACTTTCAATGATTCCAGGTATGGATTTTATTTTGATTTTTTTATTTTCTTACCTATCATTTGCTTTTTTGCGGTTTCAACTTGCTAGGGCTTTTGTTGGGGATCTTTTGGATTCTAGTGTTTAATTTGCAATTGTGGAATTTCCTGAAACAATTTTCATGAAAAACAAACCAAGAGATTTTTCATTTTTTTTTTTTTTTTTTTTTGTTTTTTTTTTTTTTTTTATGAAAAAAAAGGGTTTTTTTTTTTTTTTTTTTTTTTTTTTTTTTTTTTTTTTTTTTTTTTTTTTCATTTTATTGCGGTTTTGTTCCTGTGAGAATGTGGGGAAAAAGGGAAATTTCTAAGAAAAAAATGGAAAATTAGGGTTGGTTTCTGTTTGGTTGGGGGAAATGTAGAAAAAATTGGAAATTTGGGGCCAAAGTAGCGAATTGAGGTGGGCTTAGCGAAGCCGCTTTTCTTTTGTATTCCTCTTTTGGTTTCAATATAGAAAGAATGAAAATTGAGAGCCAAAATAGAAAAATTAAGGGTCATTTTGGCAACAAAGGCAGAAATTGTTACCTGCTTTCTCTTTTAGAAAGAGGAAGAATGAAGAAGAAAATGGCGCAAAAAGATTGGTATAACTTCTTCAAGATGTGTTATTGTAGATTTTCCAAACTTAATTTTTTTTTTTTGCAGAAAAAGACTGTTTGGTTATTAAACGTTGAAGCTGATTGAGTTTCTCCATCGACTAAATCTGTCAAATTGGAGCTTTCCCCTAAAAAAAATTGGACTATCATGTATTTGAATATAAATAAGGTACCAGTGTTGTGATGGTTGTAGGATCAGGTGGTTGCTTGAGAGTATCATGATTCTTTCTCTAGATTATTTTCTATGCCCCATTGAAGAGGATCCCACAAATCCTGATGAGCTAATATGGTAAATAAAAATGAAAGCAGAGTGATTCTTAAAATAATGAATAATTAGTTTTAGGTCAAAAGTAAATGCTGTTGGAAAATATAGTAGAGGGGCTCAGAAATGTAAAATCAATTAAAAAGAATGTAAATGTAAGTCAATATTGATAAACAAATGAGAACCTGCAAAAGTGTAAATTAGGTCAACTTGCTGCCACAACAGTGACTGGCTGGTCTGGCGTTGATAATATAACCTTACAACAACAGTAGGGAGTGGTATAGAATCTATATGTAAATTCATCTGCACAAAAATTAAAATAAATTAATTATCTTCAATTCAAATAAAATTTCTCCAATCAAATTTCCAAATATGTGCCTTAATACCTATAATGGAATTAGTAATTTTAATTAAAAAAATAAAAATAAGGATTTGATCTTTTTCTTACCATTTGATAAAACTTATAAAATATATTAAAATGACAAGTGATCAACCATATCAACTGCAACAAACTAGATAACGAAGAAGGAACTGTAGAAAACAGAAACCTCAATTTGCATCAAAAGGTTGTTTAACAGTTGTACCGCTATCAACAAATGAAGAAGAAGTGGGTTTGAAATTTGCAAAAATAGGAGAAATTTATGACTCTTCATAATTTACATATTTTAGAACTAGTTCATACAAAATGTTATTGGTATCCACTCTGCCCAACTTCAAATTTTTATCATTGATGGTAAGTAATTTTTTTCCTTTCTTACATATTGGATGTAACTTATTTTGCTGGGTCTTATCTATCTCATGACCAATGATAAAAATATCGGTAATTACGGATATATCGGTAACTCGATTTTATGGATATATCGGATATATCGGAGAAATATCGATGGATATTTTGAAAAAAAATTTTGGTTAGTAAAAAATTGATCAAAACTCATGGAAATATAAAAAAACCTTGTAGTAATGTAATTAGAAGTATAATAGACAATTTAAAGTTATTTTGTTGAAAAATTTGATATATATATATAATATGATTTGTGAATCGCGATATTAGACATAATTATATTATGTCGGTTGTACTTATACACTCATTATGAAGTTTTATGAAAAACTTATTCTAGTAAATATCAATAATTTGTACATATTATCATATAGCTTGAGGTTCAATTCTGACCGTTGGATCACATCTGACTTCAATTTGGACCATCATATGCACATGGGTCATGATTTGTTTCCATTTTTTATTTTATTTCTACTAAATCTAAAAATCAAATGGGCCACACCACTTCTATCACCCGGGCATGCCCTTTTTTGAAGATGCCCTCCGACAGAATCCCTAAAAAAACCCTATTTTCCTCTGCCACTCTCAATCCTTGCATGTACTAATCTAAACATGTTATTATTATTTTTTTTTGCAACCCTTGTTTGATTCCATAGAAAATCCATCCCCCATTCGATTTCCGGGTAAATTCATCCTCGTTTGATTTCCGAGAAAATCCATGCAAAACCCTTAAAGAAAACCAAAAAAATTGCTTTTCTTTTGCTCCCTGTGTTTTCTGAATCTGTTTTAGGGTTCTCTTTGTTGTTGTGCCATCGGATTTAAATTTCACGAACCCTAAATCCACGATTTTTTAGCCAGGCTGAAAAACACAAGCTTTGCTTGCAAATCATGATCAGATTTTGTATCCTGTGCGCGGGCTGGACTGGTAGGAAAATTTCTGTTTTTTTGGCTGAAAAATCACCGAAATAAACCGAAACAAAACGATTTTTCTTTGAAATTTTCCAACCGGAGGCGATTTTTTCAAAAAATCGCCGAAATTTCTCCTTTTACCGAAATTTATCTGAAATTTCTCCAATTTTTGGCGAAATTTACGGATATTTCTTCCATCGACATTTCGCCCCCCCTCTTTCGTTTCGCCGACCTCCGAAACACGAAATTTCAGCCAAAAAAACAGAAATTTTCATCCTTGCTCATGATAACTTCCAACTTCTTCTTTATATTTGAATTTGAGTTGTTCAAATTCGTAAAATTTAAGGTAAGTATGGAATTATGGTTATTAAAGCTTTCATATTGGCTAACACAAAAAATTAGGAAGGAAATTGCTTCGTATTTCCTAATTCAGGTTATACTATATTTTATTTCAAATTTTGTTTTGCATAAGTCTTAAAATTGTGTTTATCTCTAAAATTGGTGTTTGATCTAAAAAGTTTTTTTTTTTTAATGTTTTAAAATTAGTAAAATCTTTATAATTAGATACTAGAGTTTTATAAGTATAAATATAAATATTTTATTAAAAATAATTGAACTTTCATGAACCTAAGAGAGTATACCTATTGATCATAAAAAACTTGAACCTCCATTTCTCAAGCTTTCAGAAATCTATTGTGAAAGTACATTTACCTTAAACAAGGGTGAGAAATCTCATCGCAAAAATTTTGGGGGATCCTCTAAGGATCACAAGGGAGTGTTACATTAGGGTTATAAAAAAAGAGTGTAGGTGCTGATAGTATAAGACCCTATAGAGTAGATACATCTAGTAAGGCAAAACTGTGTACTACAATCGAGAGATTGCATGTGGGTTTTTAATCCTACTAGGTTGATAAGACCCTATGTTTTGTGTGGAAATAATTTTGTTTATTTGTACATGAGATTGTTACTTTTACTAAAGAATTAACATAGATGGATAAAGCAAAATTAGGTAATAAAGAATTTAATTTGAAAAATAATATAAGGATCACCTATGTATGTAGGGTATACATATATTATGTATCATAAATTTATTTTTTATATTATATATCTTTCAAAATAAAAAATGATTAAAAAATTAAATTCATGGTTAAAAATAAAAGAAGTAAAAAATATTTATAAAATAATGCCAATATATGTATTATTTAATATAAGGGTGCAACTTGGAAGGGTTGGTCTGACCCAACCCAAACCTAACTTGATGTTTAGGTGGGTTTGGGCGAACATTTTCAATACTTGGGTTGAGCTTGACTTAAGTTTTCTCAACCCAAGTTCAATTTGGGTTGGGTTCAGGCAATGGTTTGAATAACCTGAGTCTAACCTAAACCTGATTTAATGTTTTTATAGTGTTTATATCCTTTAAAATAATATTCATTTTCATTTTAGATTTTAAAGAAAAAATATCAATTATAATTATATCATATAGAGAGATATATAAGTTCACTTTTTTTTCTTTTTTTTTATTGTTATTTTGAAATTTTGTATTATTAACTATTTAAATTTTGGTATAAATATATAGAATTTAAATACTAATAATAATATGGATAGATTTTGAATCATGCAACCTAATCAACCCAACTAACATGAGTTTAACATGTTTAACCCAATCAACCCGAGTTTAACTCGATTAACTCGAGTTTAACTCGATCAACCCGACTTTAACTTGACTAACCCAAGTTCAATCCAAGCTTAGAAAAATGACGTAGGGTTTGGCTTGGGTTGAGTACCTTGAGTTAGAGGTCGGGTTGGATTGAGATTGGGTTGATTGTTTTTTAATTTGGGTTAGGATAGAGTTAGCCATTAACCCAACTAACCGGCTTAAGTTGCAACCTTAATTTAATATATATTAAATTATTGTTATATATTGAATAACATAATATTAAAAAAATTATTTATAAATTTTAAATCTTTTAGTCATAAATATTGTTAAACAAAAGAAAATTTCCATTTTTTTAATAGTGAATATTGGAATGCAATATAATTTTTATTTTAAAAAAATATTGAAAATTAAAAAATAATATATATTCCATTTTAGTTTTTTTATTCATTTCACAAACTAAATATAAACATAACATAATATATCTTATTATGTATACTACCTTAGAATATCATATCCATTAGATATAATATACAAAGATATCACATCCCTTTAGAAAAAATAGTCTAGGATATATTGTGGACCTGCATTTTTTGCATGTGTTCCCATTCGATGGCAAGACTTGTTTTTTATTTGAAAAACTGATTTTTGAAAATTACTTTTAAAGTCACCATTTATTTTTGTTTTATTTTTAAAGGAAAAAAAAATAAAAAAGAAAATCGTAAGTATAACTCCTAGAAAGAAAAACAAGTTTGAGAAAATTGAGTTGGGGTCTAAGGGTCAAGTTACCTATTGAAAATGTACAGTAGTAAGTCGTAGCAGTACCCCTCTAAGCCCTAAAAATTAGGTTTCTACTAATTGGCTAAGGCAAGTGTAGCAATTAATTGATTAATTGTGGATACCAAAGATCGGGATATAGAATAAAACGAATTATGTACAAGAATGAATAAATAAGCAAGATGGAGATAGGAGCATACCTCGGCGACAAACAAGAGCGCTTACATGGAAACAAGGTTAGTGCATAAGTATAAAGTAATCGCATGTAAATCACAAAACAGAGCAAAGTCAATCAATATTCAATCTCAGATGTTGGGCCCCGCCAAAACCTTATTTATTTACTTGAATTAATTCTAAAGAAAATAAGAAAATACATGTCGGAAGAGAAATTTGGCAGCAAAAATTTATTGAAATCAACATTTTATTGCCTAAGGAAAATTTAAGGATGGATATTTGAAAGCTAGGATTATTCAGGTGAAAACAGGTTTGAGTATCTAATTCAAAAACTTTTAAGTTACCAAAAATAAGCCTCCAGAAGAAGAGAGTGTGCACCAAGGTGGCCATGCATGGCCATGCACACGTGCGGCCCAGGAGGAAAAGGCCGAAAGAGTCTTGGGCAATCCTATGAAAATATTCATCACTTACCATAAATTTCTGCCCCTTGTTAGTTTCCGGAGTCGGACCTATTTTCTGCATTCCCAAAAGCTGACTCTGTTGCAGCTGTACATGGCTGGGCCGACCATCATTTCTACCATTGCAAAACCACCAACTCCTTATTTCCCATTTTTCTACCTACTGCCAATTCATTCCTCTCTCTAGGAAGATTTTTGAGGTTATCGTCATGCTTGAGATAATCCAGAAAGTTGAGCAGCATCACTCTTTAAAAAGTGCCTTACAACATGGGTAATGTATGGGATACATCTGATAGGCTATCATATCCATAAACCACCATATTAAACCATGGTTCATATCCCTAACACCACACGAGAATTTGTACTCATCCTAAGCAGCTTGGAGATCATAAAATCAGGTTTTGAGGGCCTCCCGAGACATGCACAGCTTCACCCTTTGTGCATTCCTTTGATTTGGAAAATTTCTTTTGCAGAATTCCCCATTATCATGCCTTGAACCAAGACATATCATGATTGGATGGGCCCCTTTACCAATTTCATAATATCCAATAGCATATCATTTACTTCCATTTTGTCAACGGGAATTACCATTTTGCATGGGAAGCACCAGTGGAGATGAGGGTTTTTAAATCGGATCACCAGTAGAGAAACCCATCGCAACTATCTGAATAATTGAACACAACATTGGCTTTGGAGAACTCCTCTTAAAGGCGAAATCATCATCTTGGCTAAACGTAGTCACAGTTGGGTTGTGAGCAATGAAGATGAATCATAAAGGGCTTTCAGTTTGATAGCAAGGAAAAGGTAAATGTACTCGAGAGAAGTTCTGACTCTGGGAGAAGCGCTCTTGAATCCAAGTGAATGTCTGTTCTAGATCCCTTCCTGACTCTTTCTGTTAAAGGAAGATAATTTGCTCAGGATTTGGATGCAAGGCCATGTTTAGGAGACTTATGTAGAATATTTATCCATAGCTCCCCACCTGAAACATCTGCATAAAGCGTCTTCCCAGTGTGAACCATCGTCTTGGGTCCTTGAGATGAACAAAAAGTGCGACATATCGTGAGTTAGATGCATTGCCTGAAAGTGTCGAGCAGCAGTATGGCCTTCTTTCTGATTTACTGTTTTGTCAAATTCTAGAGTTCTCATTCCAAATCCATTAGTTTTCTTAGATGATTGGCCAGTGGAGATCCATGGATATAACATATGAATTGTGCACAATAAAAGCAATCAAACGCTAGGTTGGTTTGGCTGCATCTCACAATTGTAGAGACTTATCATACGAAACTGTTACCAGTTGAGTTGAATTTGGCCTAAAAAGGATATCCGTTATTATAAATTGGTGTTCTTCCGTGGCACTTGTAGGGACCTCTCCCCCCTGAAGACACGTGGCACGCATTTCTATCCGGATCAGCTCTATCCGGATTTTCCCCAAGAGGACACGTGACGCGCTTCTCCTATCCGGACTCCCTCAAGGAGAGGCACACGGCACTTGGAAATATCACATCCGGACGACTGACATATCCTATCCGGATATGTCTGTCCGGATCGTTGACCAAAGTAAGCAAGTCTTACTACGTCATCCCGATAGCCTGCCACAGCCCACATTTCGCCACCTGTAGAGCGAAATGATAGGAATGATGGCAAGTCACTTCTCACGATCTCTGACAGCCGCCCGTAGGGTGATGATGGCCCTGCCACCACCTAGAGGCATCATGACAAGCCAAAAAGTCTTCCTATCATTAAAGAGGGAGGCAGAGCTTCTGACACTATATATATGGACCTTCACACAAGAAAGAAGGTAAGCTTGCTATACCTAGTAAAAGGCCAACTGTGCCAACTGCTTAATCTCTCTAGCCATGGCTGACAAAACCATCGGAGGTTGTGTCCAGACGCCCTGTCCGGACATCTTTTGCAGGGACAACTGAACAAGGACTCGATCTTGGTTGAAAGCACGCGTCCATTTGGCAGCTACGTAGATCACAGGGACATAAGGCCTCAACAACACTCTCTCTTTGTAGGCTATCAATGTTCCAAAGAACAACTCTCTTGTCATGTCTGGCACTGATTAGAGACTTCCCATCTGAAGAAAATCGACAACAGGTAGCTTTGCCATTCTTGGTCCGTATATAACCAACCTTAGCAAGGGTTGAACCCTTTTATGCTTAGTTGTGCCATATAGATCCTTACCACCACCTGGAGCATGCAATCGAAATGATTCGATAATATCATCTAGTGAACCAATACCTCCAAGTGAGAGACCACTACCTCTGTAACTAGGGCTCATGACTGAGAATTGTGTGAACCCCTTTGCTTGGGTTGAAGCCTGATCGATGCACAAAATATTCATAGGCCTCTTCCCATAACTGGCACCTTGTGTCTGCACTAGAATTGACCATGTATTGAATTGAGTTTTTTTTGCATCTTCTTGTAAGAAAATTCTAAACAAAAAAGACTGCTTAGTGTGCTCGGCCCCTCAGAGCATCAAAGTCCATTTTTGTAGGGCCAGTTGTTTCACAGTCGAACCAGATAACATGGAGAGTATGCTGCAATGCTTCAACGGGGTAATTCTCAGGAAAATCCACCTGAAGCTGGTACAATTCGTTGGCGTACAGAGTTCCTGGAGCTCCATTGACTTCAACCACCCATCTCTGTAGATTATCGGTGACTTTATGCTCGAATCCCATAAGAGGATTGACCTAAAATTCCACCATATCTTTCCAAAAGGCGATCTTACTTAACACCTAGTGAGAAGGGGCATAGAAACTGGTCACTGTTTCTTCGAGAAGATCAGAGTGGACGAGGATGGGTTTGGAATAGAATTGCTATCTAGGTTTTCTTTGGGTGAACCAATTAGTGGAATGGGTGGCTATGCAGCAACTGAAGGATGGCCATACTAATGAGGAGCTATTATTTCATGCACGTGGAGAGGAAAGGAGTAGCTTCTTCAAGGATTTATGATTATTCATCTCTAGCTTGCATTGAATATCTCTTGACAAATTTCTGTTATGAAGCTTCCTTAATTTCAGTACAACCAACTTGGTTTCATCATGTTTCCTGCAACCTAGAAGCAAAGCACTCCAGATCACTGAATCAGGTTCCATTGGCATTTTGTCCATAAGCTTCTTTGCCTATTGACAACAGACTGCTCCTCAAAAGTTGATGAGATAACATCAACGCTGACATGTTGACCATCCCCATAAACATCTTTATAGAGATTGATTTCTACGTTTAGATATTTCTCTCTCCTCAAGTGAGTTCAACTTTTCTGTAACATCCTTCTCCTTCTCTGCTAATAGTCTTAGCTAAACATCCAACCTATGTTCCCAAAGTGTCAGCATCTCGTATCTGATGTCTAGCCAACAACCTTGCCTTGCTGAGACCCAAATAAGTATCCAAAACCATCAGCATCAACCCTCTCACAAGCCTTTGTATTTGAAGGTGGGATTGGGATTGTTTTGAATGCACTGGCACTGCAATACACAATTGTTTCTTCTCTAGTTAAAACATCACAAAGAGGTGAGGGGACTAGTATTAGCAAAGTAGTCTCATTGTCTAGATTGTTCTGTGCCTGAGTACCCTCAACAAAATCCTCATCCTCATCTGTACTCCTCCATTACATCCCTAGGCATTTCAATGTGATCCACATGGCTCACAGGTATCCAGAAATACCAGTATGTATAAAAGATGCTCTTATGGGGCTCTCCTAGAAAACATACCAATCAAGATGATCAACCTAGCTTAGATGCTTAGCACCCTGAACTTACCAAAAATAGAGTAATAAAAAGCAAGGATAGGAGCCAGAGTAAAAACTGAGGGAAGAACAAATAGGAAATCAAGCAAAACATGAATGTACAAAGCCTCATTTCAGGTGACATCCATGAGCTAATAACAGGTGGAATTAACAAAGTACACAAGCATGATTCTTATAAATATCAAGTTCAAGGATGAAGCCGTGCATCAGCTACTTACAGGAGGAGTCAAGGAAACCAAGATAAGATCAAAGAGCATGAATGCAAATAAACAGATTCGGCAAAATAGACCAAACATCTTGTGATGGCCACACCAATCAACAAGATAACTTCTGAACATTTGCAGAAAATGGAGCAGAATAATGTGAAAATGATAGAGTGCGAAGTTCACAGTGACCATATCTGGAAGTCTCCTCTCAAAGCAAAGCTTGCTCAACTTCAAGTGTTTTCTTGCCTCCTCCACATCACAACTATCCTCTGTTGTTCTCTCTCAAAACCTACTCTCTTAGAATATCAAAATCCTCCCTTATCCGCTCTTTAATGTGTCTTTCTCTACCTCTCTCTCACAGTCCTGCTGCCCCCAAAACCTCCATTAAAAAAAAAAATCCCAGAATACTCATGTTTTCATTGTTCCCCATTGTCCCTCGCATAGCTCCTTCTCACAGCTTTTTTCTTTCAGTCTCAAAAAATTCCAGAATATTCCTGCTTTTCACCGTTCCCCAAGACATTCTGCAGTTCCTCAAACAACCTCTGCTACGTGTCCTCCCCTGGTTCCCCCCTTAGAAAATCACTGCACCACTCTCCGAAAAGGTGATCTCTAACCAACCTCCACTAGAGAGAATATCCTCTCTAATAGCTCACAGCTTCTGCCAAAAAAAAAAAAAAAAAAAAAAACTACCATACGTGGCAAAAAGTGATGAAAAAAAAAGGGAGCCCATCCACCTCTCTTGAAAAATAAAGTGTACTACACGTGGCAAAAAGTGATGAAAAAAAAAAAAAAAGCTCAGTGTATATATACATATCCTATTCTATCTTATCCCTTCAAATCCAAAGCAGCCTGTATTTTCAATAGGATTTATTGTGATGAGTTTTGTAGGATTGTAACATGTAAATATGTTAAAGAGGCTTGGGAACTTCCTATAGTAACACATAAAGGTACTTCCATTGTGAAGTCAAAATTGTAAATTTAAATTACAAAATTTGAAACCAGATGAAAGATGATGAAACCTTCTTTGAAATTTTATATTGAACTCAATATTATTAATTCTCATTTCAGTCTGGGGGAAAGAATTATTTACTTTAAAGTGGTCAAAAAAATATTATAATTCCTTATCGAGAGATTTAGACCTAAAGTGATCAATATAGAAGAAAGTAAAAAATTCTAAGTGTAGGTAAACTTGTAGACTGAAGTGACTCTACCATCTCATAAAAAATCCTCAATTTTATAAATTATATAGATTTCTTTATTTGATACAAAATTTTAATAAAAATTTTTCCAATGACAATACAAGGAAAGGGAATTTTTTTTTTCTCTCCAAATCATATTATTTAATCACTTAAATTATTTAAAAATAAAAATGTTTACTACTAACATTATTAAGGTTCATCTTTTTTTTTTTTATGGAGGTTAAAATTCATAATTTGGAGGAAAAAAAAATGAGGATTCTCATTTTTTTTTTACATGTATGAATGGGATTCTCATTGTGTATATGCGGATTACTCAATGGCAACTTTGGGCCACTAGAGTCTGCAATATGAGGAAAAAGATGAAGTTGAGTTTGCTGCCAAGAACAGACATGGCTCCTACAAAGGTGGCATCCTTAATTTCATGTCTGGATTGGACTTGTCATGTAACAACTTAATAGGTGAAATCCCTCATGAACTTGAAATGTTAAGTTTGATTCATGCATTGAACTTGTCTTGCAATCAACTAAAGGGCTCCATTTCAAAGAGTTTCTACAATCTTTCTCAAATAGAGAGCTTAGACCTTTTTAATAATAAACTAAGTGGAGAAATTCCTCCAAAATTGGTTACACTAACTTTTTTAGCGGTGTTCAATGTGACTCACAATAGCATATTTAGAAGAGTTTCAAATATGAATGCATAATTTGCAACATTTGATGAAAGTAACAATGAAGATAATCCTTTCCTTTGTGGACCACCATTAAAGAGAAAATGTAGCATAAATGTTGAGCCACCTTACCCACCATTAGAGTCTTCGGAAGAAAGTGATGCAAAATGGTATAATATCGATCTTGCAGTTTTCTTTGCAAGTTTTACTACATCATATATCATGATATTATTAGGAATTTCAACCATTCTTTGTATTAACCCTTATTGGTATCAAAGATAGTTCAATTTTATCGAGAAATATATATACTTTTGCTATTAATTTGTTTCCTATAATCTTTTCAAGTTATTAACATATTTTGAATAATTAGAGATTTTTGTTTTCAATAATATTTATATAATTAACTACTATTGGCTTCCATGACATGGAAAGAAATGCGGTAAAGGCAACAACCACCTTTTTTTCTCCTCTACTAGTGCATGCTTGATATGAGTTAAAACTTGCATCCTTATCTTTGCTTAAATTTTCTCAGCTTTTGTTTCAATTCTTAATTATCATTTCTTTGATGTATTGTTTAATACAAGATCCTAAACACATTGCTTTCAAGTTTACTTATTTATTAAGCATGATATTTATTTTCATAAAGACAAATTCAAGTTTTTTAGGAATTTTTAGAATTATTATAATTTGGAGTTCACATTAGAGGAAAAAAGAAAAGAAAATAATAGATAATTAAAATAACAATTTTAGTAAGTATAATTTGTCATCTTCGGTATAACAAATGGGAGTTCCAAAATAATATTTCAATTTGTTAGTCACGTTCCCTATAGTATTGATTGAAATATCAAATAAGAAGTCACGTTTTGATTTTTTTATTAGCTTGAATTGCATGTCACATACATTTTAAAATCAAGCATACATATGATCAATTAAATAATTTTCTGAGACATAGACCCTCTTTGTTTAATAATAATAATAATAATAATAATAATAATAATAATATACTACACATTTATTAAATTATATATGTATATTTATAGTCATGATATATTTATATAAGGAACAATAAATTATATTGTATAAGGTATTGGTAGGAGTTTTCAATTCCATCAAACAATAGTATCTATCAATAATTGGATTGGACACCATGCTGGCCATGAGAATGTAGTTGACATTAAGACATAGCCTTGAGTGGTGTTGATATTATTACTTTGAACAAGAAGTGCAGTCATCTCAAAAACTATATTATATAAAAAACCAAAATAAAAACATTAGTTAAAACAAATGCCAAGATCCTTGAAATCACGTTTCAATATGTTATAGGTTGTGTGAATAAATATAATTGGTATAAAGGGTTTCAATTTAATTTTACTAGGAAATCCATAATAGGTGAAAAGACAAAACTACCATTTTTTTTGTTTTTTTTTCTTTATTTACCTTTTTTCTCTTGTAACCTTTCTCCTTTCTCCTTTTTATTTTCCTTTTTTCTTAAAACTTTTTTATTATTAATTTATCTTTTTCCTTTTTCTCAATTAACTATTTTTTTCGTGTAATTGTTATTATCATTCTTATTATAGATATTATAACCTTATATTATAGATTTTTAGTTTAGATGATATTTAAACTAACTAATGTTGTGCTTCTAATGTTATACATGTAACCTTTTTTTTTTTTTCATTTAGTTAAACATTGATACAAGTTTTGCAATATTATCTTTACGTCAATTTCACCGATCTTTTGTTTTTATTTTCATGTATCATTCCCTTTTTTTTGTTGGTTATTTAATTAAAAGGATTAAAAAAATAACATATTCACAAGAATAACCTTCGTATTTTAAAAACATAAAATAAACATTTTTTTTTATATAAAAATACCCTCCAACTATATTTTTTATATCCCTATTTCAAATTCAAAAACACTTCTTTTAATAATAATAATAATAAATAAGGGCAAAAATGTCAAACTGGGATTATATTTATAATTTTCAATAATTAGAGGTTGTTTTTCCAATGTAAAAATTATTTTGTTCCTTTGGCACAAATATTTCTCTCTTTTATGTATTTTTTTATTCAAAATATTAAACACATTACCCTCAAGGTTACTATTTATTATGAATGGTGTTTACTTTACGTAACAAACAAATTCAAATTTTTTAGAATTTTTTAATGTTAAAATAATTTGGAGCTTAATAGGCAAAAAAAAAGAATAAATAATTAGAAAAGCAATTCAAAAAAATAAAATTTATCCTCTTAAATTGGTTTTGTGTAATACTATAGAAGCCATTTCTTGAGTTTGATACGGTAGAATTTGGATTCATATTTATTTTAAAATCAAGAAATTCAAGTGTTGGTAGCATCAATAGAATCTTAACAAATTTGCAAAAAAATATTTAGGTAGATCACATTTAAATATAGTTAATAGAATAAAAAATTAGTATTATTAGGAAGACATGATCAATTAAATCTTTTTTCTTATCTATGACACTGACTTTATTTTTTTACATAGTCAATATAATTTATTACAACTTATATGTCATTAAATTATACACGTTTATATTAAATATAATATAAGATCATTAATGGAATAATTATGCAAGTAATATAAATTGTATATAATATAAAAAATTTAAACTCCAGCAAACTAATCGAATCTATTGTAATAAGTAGACTAGACACCATGTTGGCCCGAGTTGGAGGCCTGGGCCAGATTTTAAAGGCTGGGCTTTGAGTTGCCCGTGGGCCTGAGCCAAGGCCTTCTCTTGGTGTCATCATTTTGAAGAAATAAATTGCTGATACAGAGAAAAAAACTATACTAAATAGAAAAATAAATAAAAGCATTGACTAAAATGAAGGTCAAGGTCCTTGAAAAATAATCTTTAAATTGTTGCATATATAATTTCAATAATGCATAAATAATTGCAATATATATGATATGATAAAGAATTTGGAATTAAAAGAAGATTGATCTATTTTAAATGTGGTTGGAATATTTCTAAATTTGTGATGGGAAGTTAGACAGCCAATTAGGGATCCATATTATTTATTTTCAATTATATGAATTTATTTACTTTTATTAATATTCTGAATGCAACAATATAAAATATGTTAATTTTCTAAAATTAAAAAAGTAATTGTAAAAGAATTTTTTTAATTATTTTTCTGAAATTGAGTTTATTATAACATTTTTCTTTACATAAATTTCTTTTTTATTTTTATTTTTTAAAAAATGAGATATGAAAAAAAAGATCAATATTAGTAAAAGTAAAACCCAATATATAAAAAAAAATGAATAAATGTTTATGAAATAAGATTTAAAAGTGAGAAGGTAATAAATTTTTTCTCTTTTAATTCCTATTCAATTCATTACAAAAAATATTTTTGGTTTTTATGCTAAAATTTATTGTTTATTAAAAAATTCTAGTATATCTAGCTATCATAGAAGAGCTCCAAAATTTTATTGTTTAAGAGAATATGTGTTGCCGCTTTAAAAGATTTATATGCAAAAGGGATTGATATTTTTTTCCTTTGGATATGTTTAGTTCCCGGAAAATTTGAGGGAAAATGTGAGGGAAGAAAAATAGAGAAGAAAAGTATAACGAAATAAAAAGTGAAGGAAAATGAAAAATAGATTTAAAGTTAATAAATTATTTTCATTGTTTTTTTCAAACTTATTTTACTTATTTTATTCTATTAAATAAAGATTAACTAATTTTAATTATATTTGGTTTGATTTTTATTATTTTTCAAAGCAAAACCAAATATGAAAAAAAAAACATTTTTTTTGGTTATTTTTTTCTTTCCTTATTACTTTTCAGGACTCAAAACATAGATTTCAGATTTGGAGCATGGAAAGATAAGAGTATTGAATAAAGGTTCTATATATGCCCATGCCCATGCCCATGATACCATTGAAAAAAATGGAGAGAGGGTGAAACCTTTACTAGATGATAAATTATTCTCTTCAATGGAAATCAAATATAATTATTTTTATCTTGTATTAATTGAATGTTATACTCCATAAACTCAAAATTAAAATAAATAAATAATTTAAAAACTAGGACAATCCCATTTTTTTTTCAATTTCTTAAAAAGAAAATAAATTATATTTATTTATATCTATTTTCATCCCTACCCAAAAAAAATTTAAAAAAATTAACAAGGTGGGACATGTATGAGAAATTCTCACACTAACTCTCTCTAGTTTATTTTTTTTTTTTTTAAAAAAAATCAATTTCTTTTTAAAAAAAATTAAACTACATAAAAAATAAACAAATTTTACAATTTTTTTTTTTAAGAAAAGTAAATTTCTTATTTTATATATGTTAAAAATAAATATAATCTTTTATTTTTTATATATATAATCGGGTAAGGTAGAGTGGGACAAAGAAATAATCCCCTTTGATTCCAATCCGAATTTTTAAAATATAAAATAAAAATCTTAAACTCATCCCTAATCCATTTATTTTTAATCTTAAACTTGTCTTATTAAGAATAAGGCAAAGTGAGTACATGAAAACACTTCTTTTATTATCATCTTTACAAGTTCTAATGTTTAGATTGCAATCCATATCAAAGATTTATAAAGAAAGAACAACGATGAATTTCATAAACATTTGAAAGCATATACAAAGTTTTAAATAATATTGCTTGAGGTGCAAATATTATTTGGCGCACATGTTGAGGGACTTCAATTGGTCTAGTCTAGGTTTTTTACACTAGTAAGTAATCTTGAATATCTAGAGTAACTTGATCAAAATCTCTTTAATTTTATTTTCTTTGATGAATTAGAATGCTTATATAACATGATTAAAAATTTTAAGAAAAAAAAAACTAAGAAGAAAGAAAGAAGCATCGATCTTCCAAATATTGCTTCCACTTTAATATCTAAAAGGCTCTAAGAAAAGAACTTTATTCATGAATCATAACCCAAGCTGAAAATAAATTAAACCCATTTTCTAAGTTAAATTTTGAATTTTTTACTAGTGAATGCAAATTGGGAAAATGTATATAAATATAATTAAACTAGAATAGTAGGATAGGTTTGTAGGTGGAGTTTGTTTGAATTATTGGAACTTCCAAGTCGTTGTGGGTCTAGTGGTCCCATAGCTCTCTATTAATTTCCACCATCAATTTTCTGCAATAAAGTGAAGTCATTCCTAACCCTTATATCAAGTTGGCCTTAAAAGTCAAGTCA
>JAJJMJ010021415.1:20502-57619 GCA_022059055.1 Vitis cinerea
AATAGTAGATTAGGTTTGTAGGTGGAGTCTGCTTGAATTTGTGAAACTTCCAAGTCATCGTGGGTCTAGTGGTCCCATAGCTCTCTATTAATTTCCACCATCAAATTTCTGCAATAAAGTCAAGTCATTTGTAACCCCTATATTAATTTGGCCTTAAAAGTCCGGTCATTGATAGCTACGTTTATGAATCCCAACCCAAGTCAAAAATAAATTGAACCCATTTTCTAAGTTAAATTTTGAATTCTTTTAATTGGGAAAATGTATATAAATACAATTAAACTAGAATAGTAGATTAGGTTTGTAGGTGGAGTCTGCATGAATTTGTGAAACTTCCAAGTCGTCATGGGTCTAGTGGTCCCATAGCTCTTTATTAATTTTCACCATCAATTTTCTGCAATAAAGTCAAGCCATTCCTAAACCATATATTAATTTGGCCTTAAAAGTCAAGTCATTGATAGTTTCGTTCATGAATCACAACCCAGGTCTAAAATAAATTGAACCCATTTTCCAAGTTCAACTTTGATTTTTTTACTAGTGAATGCAAATTGGGAAAACGTATATAAATATAATTAAACTAGAATAATATATTAGGTTTGTAGGTGGAGTAAGCTTGAATTGTTAAAACTTCCAAGTCGTCGTGGGTCTAAGGGTCCCATAGCTCTCTATTAATTTCCATTGTCAATTTTTATGAATTAAGATTTAAAAGTGAGAAGGGAATAAATTTTTTCTTTTGCTAAAATTACAAAAAATATTTTTGGTTTTTATGCTAAAATTTAATGTTTATTCAAAAAATTAAAGTATAATATGTATATATATATATATCTTGCTATTATAGAAGAGCTCCAAATTTTTCGTGTTTAAGAGAATATGTGTTGCCACTTTAGAAGATTTATATACAAAAAGGATTGATGTTTCTCCTTTGACTATGTTTGGTTCCCAAAAATTTGAGGGAAAGAAAATAAAAAAAAAGTAGTAAAAAAGAAAAAATGAAGGAAAATAAAAAATAGTTTTAAAGTTAATAAATTATTTTTATATGCTTTTTCAAACTTATTTTACTTATTTTCTTTCATTATATAAAAATTAAAAAATTTTAAAATACATAAATTTCTAACTAATTTTAATTATATTTAATTTTTCTTTTATAGTTTTTAGACGGGATCGACACATGGAAATATCCTTTTTTTTTAACATCTTTTTTTCTTTTCTTATTACTTTCCAATAACCAAATATAACCTTTAGATTTAGCCTTTAGACTTGGAGTATGGAAGGATACTGACTATTGAAAGAAGGTTTTGTATATGGCCATGATACCATCGAAAAAATGGGCAAGAGAAAAAAAAACCTTTATTAAATGATAAATTATTTTTTTCAATGGAAATCAAATATAATTATTTTTATAATAATTACTTTATTTTAAAAAAAATAATAAAAAAAAATAATTTGTTGTTGCATTAAGTATTCTTGCATTTGGAGAAGCATGTTACTACTTATTACATAAATAGATATTCATGGAGTGCATTCTCTAAAAAGCTCCAGTCTCATGAAAATGGAAAGATGGACCGGCCGGTGAACCGGTTCGAGTTTGGATTTATGGGCTGCCTTAACCTTACACGCATGATAGGCTGTTGCAGGTGAAGAACTAATTAATTTAAAGCCTTCTTCTATCCTCTCCTATTCCTCTATCACTCCAAATGTTCCACATGATAATGACAATTCTTTTGTTAAATGGTAAAAAAAAATTTAACAATTAATTTAAAAAATTTTTAAATTCTAAATCCAATGGAAATTTGACTCTAATTTGATGATAGTTAAATTACCATTTTGGGAGATTCCACTCACTAGTATTCTCATTTATAAAATCATGAACTTTGGCATCCTAATTAATGCAATTTAAACTTTTGTTTGTTTACAAATGAAATAAGAGGCAACATATAAACCCAAAAGTTAATTTTCCTACCATCTCTATGCACCATTTTAGCTTTACTCCAATATATTTTATATGATTAATTATTTTCATTCAAACAATAATATCAAAATATTTTAAAATTAGACATATCATAATCAAATATCATTATGTGAATTCTTTTTTTTTTGATTTGGACTACCATGAATGAACAAAGTTAGTCACTTATAATTTTCTCCCTTTACCAAGCCTTCATCTTCTAACTCACTAATAGAAAGATGTAGTCATAACTTGAAAAGTGAATATTTATTTTTGATTTAGACTACCATTCATGAACAAAGTTAGTCATTTATGTCCCTTCTTGTATAAAAGTGAAGGCCTCAATTGGAAAGTAGGAATATTTCTTTAACACCGCATCATTCTTTACTTTTAGATTTTCTTTTTCTTTTTTAATTTGGAATGTCCGATCATATTTTCCTAATTAAAAAAGGAAAATGAAAAAAAAAAGGGTCAATTTTTAAGTGAATACTAAGCCTTTTTACTAGTAGGTGAAAATATGAAGACTTGGTAATAGATAGTTAATCCGTCTAGTATATTATTAAATTCATGAGTACTTGATTACAAGATATTATTTATGAATTTGGTGATCTCATTACTCCTTAATTACTCATAATCTTTATATCATCTTGTTGAAGTCAAGTCATTTTACATGTATTTTTTTATGGTCATTTATTTTTTTTTAATCTGCATACCTTACCAAGTAAGGTACCTTGTTTATTCTTTCTTTCATCATTGAAACTCTCAAATCCTTGTATCTAGGATTTTCACATTGCCTCTCTGCCGCATTAAGGTTTCAAATTGCGTCAGTGCATAATCTGATATCTGCTTTGTGGTATACCTCCCTTCAGTTTCTAAATTTTGACACCTTAGCCCCTAGTGTCGATTTCAAGCAGTGCAATTCATCCACATCCCAGCCAACCTTGGGTCAAATTTCTGGACCTTCCTTGCATATTTTCAGTTTTGAATTTGTTTTGAAACTGAATTTCAATTTCAATTTCATTGGGTCAAGCCTTCGCTCATGGTGGTTCATATTCTTACTCATTTGATTTTGTCCATGTATCTATACGGGTGTATATCTCGGACCATGTATATCTTTTATATATTATTTGGATGTTCAATAAATCAATAAAATGTGAAAATTAATAGAAACCATAATTGTTCATGTTTAATGGGTACCTCATATTTTCTCACTAGCTAATCTCACTCTTAGATACATTGTCCATTTATTAACTTTTCTTTTCATGGAGTTACATATGGTTTTCTTTGTTATTTTATTTTCACTTTTAAAATAAACAAAATTAAGTGATGACTTTAAATCTTAATAAGTACAAATTGATTTTCACAAAGCAATACCTTTCTCATAGTCCAATTATTGTCATGCAAGTAGGGACACATAAAAAATGTGGTCCACCGTGGGTGACAATATTATATGAGACTTTCTTTGGTTTGTTCTAACTTATAAATAGTGTTATTAATCATATCATAAAAAATTTTATAGTATATTTTTTATTGATGTAAAATTATTAGTAAAAATTTTTAGTTTTTATGAAAATTATTATATGTTTTTATATTGATTCAACCAAATATCTTTACATATTTAAATTCATTTTCTTTTAAAATTAAAGTAAATATCATCTACTAACCATCTAGAGTCAAAAAGGCATATATATAACTTTGACAACAAGAAAAAAAAAAAGAATTTAATCATTATCATAATGGCATCAAATCAATGATACAGTGGAAAAGTGGATTCCTACCAAGCCTGTATGTTCTCACCTACCAGTAAAACGCTTCAGTCATCACCTGCCAAACTTGCATGTTATCACCTACTAGTAAAACGCTTTAGTCAACACCTACCAAACTTGCATAATCACGTTTTAGTTAACACCTACCAAACTTGCATATTCTCACCTACTAGTAAAATGCTTTAGTCATCACTTAAAAAGTGAGTTCTTTTTTCAACTTGACTATACTTTATGAACAAAGTTTTTCACTTGGCTCATCCTTGTATAAAAGTAAAGGCATCATTTGGAAAATAGGAATTTTTAGATAGCTATCATCCTTTTTTTCAAGCTTGGAATATGTTTTTCTAATTAAAAAAAATGGGGGGGAAAATATGTCAATTTTCAAGTTGCCAAATTTTTTACTTGTATGTGTGAATATTAAGACTTGGTAATGGATAGTTAATCCTTTTAATACCTTATTGGACTAACTTGATTATACCACTGATTAGCTTATCTGTTGTGAAACTAAAATTGTTTATTTAAATCAAATGATTTCCTCACTCTTTAATTACTCATAAACTTTACATTACCTTGTCAAGGTCAAGTTATTTTACCATTATTTCTTCTTAGTTTTCTCTGAGTTGACAACTTTATTACTATAATAATTGATTTATCTTTTGTAAATCTACCTATTTCTTTATTACTACTTACTTTTATCGTTGAAACTTTTAAATCTTTTTATTTCTAATTGTCTCACAATTCCATAATAATTGGTAATATCATATTCTCTTTTTCATAATCCCATCATTTTTTAAGTATTTGTAATTAGTTTGCTCAAGTATATTAATTTTATATCAAAAGTTTGATAATGAATCATCATGCTTGCGGTTTTTGTTAATTTGATTATATCTCTATATATTTTGAATTCAAGTTTTCTTAAGAAGACTTTGGAAAGATTCATTAGAATCAATAAAAGTAAATTTTTTGGAGATGTGAAATTATTCGTAGTTTTTTATTATTTTACTAAAATTATTATGCATTTTTATATTAATTTAATCAAATGACTTTATATATTTTAAATTAATTTTTGAAAAAAAAACTTACAGCAAATTTCATTGACTAACCATATTAAATATAGTCAAATAAGGCATATATAACTTCACAAATGATAAGCCAATCACCATACTAATGGTGTCAAATCAACAATGTAATGGAAACATGAATGGTCTTCCATTACCAAGTGTTCATCTTCTAATTTATTAATAAAAAGGTGTAGTCAAAGTGAATTCTTCTTTTTTGATTTGTACTACCATTCATGAATAAAGTTAGTCACTTACGTCCTTCCTTATATAAAAGTGAAGGATCATTGGAAAGTAGGAATATTTCTTTAATACCACATCATTTTTTTACTTGTACTTTTTCTTCTTATTTTTTAAATTGAAATGTTCAATCTTTTTTCACTAATTAAAAAATGAAAATGAAAAAATATATCGCTTTTCAAACTATGCTTAGCCTTTTTACTAGTGGGTGAGAATATAAAGATACGAGATAGTTAATCCTTCTAATACATTATTAAATTGGTGAGTACTTGATTACAATTCATTATCTGTAAAACCACATTTGTTTATTTAAATTTGATAATTTCATAACTCTTTGATTACTCACAAACTTTATATCATCTCATCCAAGTTAAGTACTCATTTTACAAGTCCTCTTTTTTATAGTGCTTAATTTTATATTTTTTTTAACCTACATGTCCCATTTGATAAAGTAGTTTATTTGTTTATTCTTTCTTTTATTATTGAAACTCTCAAATCCCTTGTATCTAGTTGTTCCACAATTCCTAGTCACTAATAATTCTATATTATATTTTCAAACTTCAATCATTTCATAAATACTAGTAGGTAATTTATTCATTGATGTCAATTTTATAATGGAACTTATTGGGTAATGAATAATAATGCATGTATTTTTTTGTTAATTTAACAAAATATCTCTATATATTTTAAATTTAATTTTTCTTAATAAAACTTTCAAAAAGCAAGAGGTGTTTCATGATGCATTTATGGCTACATTGTTGAAAAATGATCATTTATATAATTTGAAAGTAGGATTTCTCCACAGTTTATGAGGCATTAGATGAAGATTTTCTTTAATTTATTATAAAATATAAAAGTATTATCTATTATATAGTAAAAAATTTATATTATATTTTTCATAGATGAAAATGGATATGTTGGCTTTGCATTAATATCCTTGGAAACATGATAAGAAACAAAATTATCCTAGAATAAATCATAAGCAAGCCTACACATTATTGATGTTAGAAAAAAAGTCTGGTTTGGACCTCTAAGAATAAAGAAAAGAGACAGTAGCCAATTTATGAATTAATTGAACAAGCCTACACATTATTGATGTTAGATAATGTTTTGCCAATGCCATGGCCAATGAAGCCTAGTTCGTTTGCTAAATATTAGATACAAAGCTGATAGCATTGATAAATGAAATATCATGTTTTCTCAATGGTATTGAAGTTTATATATATATATATATATATATATATATATATATATATCAAATATATTTTTAGAAAATTTCTTGGTACCATGGATGTATGTACTTTTTAAAATCAATCTCAACCAATGGATTCCAAAGATCAAGACGGGTTTTTTAGACTTCCAATAAATGATAGAATGCACTAGGTATGGTATAGTTGTACCTTATCATTTTAACAAACCTTATTATTTTAACATTAATTTGAAACTCAGAAGTGACTTAGAATATCTTAGATATTAATTTATAGTATAAAAGAAATATATCAAAGGGGTTGCTTTATTCATTTGATTTTAATAAACCACTTCCAATGATAAGGAAAAATAGAAAAATTTAGTCAGTTCATTTGCATGCTTAAATATATAGGTAAATAAGAATCGCAAATTTAATATTAATATGATAATACAGATGACTTAGAATGACTTTCACATGAAAATTTTAGTTGGAAAGAATTGATTCTTCAACATATGATATACCACGGGTCCATCAAACTACCAGTCAAGACCCTTCATATGCAAGAAAGATGTGCCAATTAGATTAAATACTCTTATTGAGTTGTATGTCTTAGAGTGGTTTGGTAGTGGCTTTCTATGTCTCTCATGTGTGGACTTTCAATGGAGAGTTTGTCATCAAAATATTTGTCATGGGTTTTGTTATTACTCTTGATTCAAATATGTAGATGCAAAGGTTGCAATGAAGAAGAGAAGATGGGTTTGCTTGAATTCAAGGCCTTTCTAAAATTGAATAATGAGAAAACAGATCATCTTCTCCTTTCATGGATAGATAACAACATCAGTGAATGTTGTAGTTGGGAGCGAGTTATTTGTGATCCCACCACAGGTCGAGTTAAGAAGCTTTCTCTCAACGGTATAAGGCAACAACAAATTCCCTTGGAGGACTATGATTGGTCATATTATGAAAATGACAAATTTTGGTTACTAAATACATCTCTATTCCTTCCTTTTGAAGAGCTTCATGATCTAAATTTGTCTACAAACTCATTTGATGGGTTTATTAAGAATGAAGGTATGTTAGCTCTCATCTTTTAAATTTCTTTTGGCTTGTACTCTAAACAGTTATAGAATGGTTTTCATATACATTCTAAAGGACCTACTAGCCATTGTTCTTAAAAATACTTAGATCACCCCACCACTCAGCCACCTTCCCTTCCAAAAAAGCCTCTTCTGCATCATTTTGACCAAAAACCTGGATGAAGTCCTCGATCCACTTCTGAGTGTCACTTACCATTCCTTGCCGCCGGCCGGTACAGTCATTGGCAAGGGGTTGCCAATGGTCCCATTTATGCTGGGTTGGTGCAGAGGTGAGGAGGGGTTGGTCCGATTTTCTGTGTTGAGCCTTCTGTTGGTCATTTCTGTCCTGGTTTCTAAAATTTCCAATTGACAGAGCTCAGTTGAAGGACCAAAAAATTGACACTTCTATATTTCATATAAAATCGCTTCATTGTTTGTGTTTTAATTTTATTAATTTTTTAGATCTTCGTTCCAATCCTGATTTCATGGGTTTTTGCACAAAATACTTTTATACTTTATATAAAAGTGCTCCATTCTTTTGTATCTTGATTTTATCAATATTTTTATGTATTGCTTCCAACCCAGATTTTAAGGGCTTTTGCACAAATATAATAATTTCCTGAAAAAAGTTTAAAAATAATTTTTTATGAAATTTGTCTTTTAAAAAAGACAGATTAAGTATAAAAATTTTCGATGTCTTTTTAGAAATTGAATTCAATATGAAAACAAAATAAGTATGATAAAATGGTCAAAGCGTCATATATATATATATTTCAAATAATATTCTTTAAAAAAGGTTTCAAATTTCATTCTATATATTTTTAAAAATAAATACAAAGAGAAAAGAAAAAAAGAAGATAGGTGGTGGAAGGGTGAAAGGGTGAAGAGTTCTTGTGGTTGATAGGTATGGGTGGACTTGCATAGATGGATTATTGACACGTGGAGCCCACTCTTTTACTCATCCCTAATCATTCCCCGTTCAATTCATTCAAACTTACATACAATTGGCTCATCACCTATCAATCTAAGCTACTCATATGAATTCAAAGATGAAATATTGGTAATCATGAATATATTGAAAAAATATAGATAATTATTAAAAACATTGATAATTTTTTTTATAATTTTATATTTGTTTTATATTTAATTAGTATATAAAATAAATTATAAGATAATTAAAATTAACTTATTTATAATAAATTTATTTTAATTAATTTATAAAATATATTATAAAATATAAAAATATATGTATAATAATCATATATAAAAACAATTTTAAGCACATATATATCATAAAATAAGTTTGATTTAATGGTAAAAACAATTTGTTTTAAACCTAAGCATTTGTGTTTGAGTGCATTTGGGCTTGATTCATCTTTCGGCCGTTAGAGAATATTTAAAAGTCAAGTCATCATTTATAGGTTGGTTAGGCTAATCCAACATTGGCCCATTGGACATAAATTAAAAGTTTGGACGTTAGACATCATCGATATATCCTTGTTTTTTGCCAATATATCTCTAAAATTTTAGCTATTTTTTCCATTCAAGGTCGTTTTTTTGGTTTTATTGCTAATATATCAGAAATCATTGATGATATATAGCCAATATTTCTCGATAAAATCCAATATTTTTGTCAATTGATATATCTTACCTATATATCGTATTCATCTTCTCTTATATAAGATATATTATTGATATATCCCAATATTTTCGTTCTTGTTTGCATTTACATGGTGTATAGTTGTATGTATAGGTGTGTCCAAGCTGCTCATCTCATTTTATTTTATTTTTAAATTTTATCTTTCCACATGAAAGGTATTTATTCCAAAAAATAAAATAAAAAATGAATACTTGTTTTGTGAAACTTCTTCTAAAATTTATTTTCCAACTTCAATAATATTATTATTTTCTCAAAATAAGATTATTTAGAAACTTATTCTTAAAAATAATTTTTAACTAACAAAAATAAAATAAAATATCTACATTCCTTTAATTAGAATTCTATTACTCCTTTGCAGGATTTAAAAGTTTGTCAAGTTTAAAGAAGTTAGAGATCTTGGACATTAGTGGTAATGAGTTTGACAAAAGTGTCATAAAATCTTTGAGTACAATAACATCACTCAAGACACTGGTTCTTTGCAGCATGAGACTGGAGGGATCTTTTCCCATTCAAGGCATGTTATATTTCTATATCATTTCTTTGAAATCAAATATAATATATTTTCTAGCTTTTAAAATTCCTTAGTCAATCTCTCTTTTTATTCATATTTGGTGCAGAGTTAGCTAGTTTGAGAAACTTGGAAGCATTAGATCTAAGCTATAATGATTTGGAAAGCTTTCAACAAGTGCAAGGTATTTTATTAACTTGGTAAAAAAACTTATGATATTTTGTTATTAAATTAATTGTCAAATCAACCAACAATTCCTAATCATTAGTTATTTTTCTTTTATATTATCATAAATTTTCATTTGAAGTAGTCTCAATCATCCTATAAAATTTTAAGTTCCTATTAGATGCATGACTCTAGCATGTGAAACATATTTGATATAATTAATATTTTCTTAAGTAATTGAATACATTTTTTATAAATTAACTTGATTATCAATGAATACCTACATATACACTATTGATATAATATTATTGATATTTTAAAATAGTATTAGAATATTTTCCATTTTTCCTAATTAAGTTGATCTTTGTTAAATTAAGTGCATCCAAAGACCGACTTAATAGTTAAATTAAGAAATAGTAGCCATAAATGGAATTATGTTACTTGTTGTTTGACAAGGTTTGATCATTATCAAATAATGGAAATGATGGAGTTAAAATGTCCTAAAAATAATTTAAAAAATATAGGAGGAATTGGAAATTGATTCTTAAAGAAAAAAGAGAAAGGATTCCATATAAGTTGCTCTTAAAAAAACTAGATGGGTTTGAAAAAAAAATAATATATGAATAAGAGTTCCTTTGTAACAAATGTACATAGAAGAATCGTGGATCATAGGAGGTGAAATTTTTTTTATAAAATATATATATCTATTATCAAATAATTGACATTTCCTCTAGTTCTTGCATCTATGTGGTTAAGAATCTTGTAGCTCCTTGATTGAAAAACTAGGTCAAAAATATAAATAAAATATTTAAAAGAAATTGTATATGGTTTTTAATATGAGGAAGCATATAAAAAAGTTAATTGTGATAATTATTTACACTTTATATAGAACCTTTAACAAGGTTATAAGCTTGAATTGTTTATATATGCAAATGTGAAATTTGAAGTTTTATAGTTTCTTATAATCTTCTTGTAGATTCACAAAGCTTGTCCATATTGAAAAAGCTAGAGACTTTGAACCTCAATCACAACAAGTTGAGGAATACTACCATGCAACAATTGAATACATTCACATCCCTTAAAAGTCTTTCTTTACAATCCAACTATTTGGAAGGATTTTTTCCAATCCAAGGTATGTGTAATTTTTTCTTAAACTGTGAAATATTAAAATTCTCAACATCTTTTGTCTTTTTTTTTTTTTTTCCTTTCAATGGTGTTGCAGAATTATGTACTTTGGAAAACCTGGTGATGTTAGACCTAAGCCACAATCAGCTCACTAGTATGCAAGGTAAATAAAAATTGAAATTCTGATTATATACATCATGTAAGAGCACAATTAAAATTAACATTCTTTTCTCAGTAATTTGTGCATCACTAGTATTTAACTTCCTTGGAAAAAGAATTAAAAGAATGCCCAAGTGTACAACATTTAAGAATTTTATATGCATGGGACAATGAAAAACATAATAATATCTACATATGCATTGAAACTCTAATGATTGAAAACTATTTTCTTGCAATTCTAAATTCATGTAGGTTATATCAAAGAGAAAATCATGAAAATGAATATTAATTAGGCTTTATATATGGGTGAAAAAAAATTAGACTAGTCCTAATTTGATGTGTAGGACGGTTCTTGAAAATTTTTAGATAACAAAGAGTTCTAAATTTTGGACCATAGGGGTTACAAGCTAAAAGGTGAAGATGGTTAATACTAACAATATGGTTCCAAAATGTAAAGATTAATGAAACAGTGTTCTCTATGACAACAACTACGAATGATTGACATGAAAAGAAGATAAAAGTAATTTAGTTTTTAAATCTATGGTTAGGATATATTACAGTTTTTTATAATCAATTAAGCTACAACTAATGCTACAAAAGGCTACACAAAAAGTATTTGTACCAGTGCTACTCTCATTTATCAACAAAAGAAATCCTTAGGGTTTTGGGTTTATTAAGAATTTGGAAATTAATAACTCACCCATATGATTATTAATTTTCTAATTTTTAGTTTTAGTAACACACACACACACACATATATATATATATATAAACTGAAAATAGAAAATGAATTTTTTTTATAAAAAAAGAACAATAAAAAGAATATTATATGGAGATGAGGATAGAACACAAATATATATTATGTATATATGTATGTATGTATGCATGTGTGTATGTATGTATAAGAAACAATATACAATAATTTTTTTAAATTGAAGGAATGTTTAGGTGTACAACATTTAAGAATTTTACATGACACAATGAAAAACATGGTAATCAATGTATGCAACAAAATTCTAATAATTGAAAAACAATTTTCTTGTAATTTTATATTCATGTATAGGTTAGATCGAAGAGAAAATCATGAAAATGTATATTATTTAGACTTTACATATCAATGGACAAAAGAAGATTAGTTTCTTAACTTATCCTAAAATTTTCTAAATAACAAAGAGTTTTTTATTTTAGGCTATAAGATTTACAACCTAAAAAGTGAAGATAGTTAATATTAGTAATATACTTTTGAAATGTAAAAATTAATTAAACAATGTTTTCTATAACTATAACCACAACTAAGAATAAAAGATAATAAAAGTACTTTAGATTTTGAATCCATGATTAGGTTTGCAATTTTTCGATGATCAATAAAGCTACAACTTGTGCTACAAAAGGCTACACAAAATGTATTGGTAGCATTGCTAAGCTCATTGATCAACAAAAGAAATCTAGTTATACTTTGATTGGAAAAAACTTAGAATCATGTTTGATATATATAATAGGTGAAGAAACAAAATAATAATCCCATGGTATTAGTTAGTTTGATATCTATTTTATTATATAGAATAACTATTCCATTTTAAAATAATTATTTCATCTTATCACTAAAACAAAAAATTTTAGGTAGTTATATGGGCTTTTGGGTTTCTTAAGAATTTAAGCATTTATATATATATATATATGGAGACAAGGGTAGACACCCGTAAATGTACATATAATTATTTAAATAAAAATATCAATAAGAAACTATATACAATAAAATAGAAAATTTTAATCTTCTTAAAATTTAAAAATAAAAACTAAATGAAAACAAAAATTTAATGAGTAAAAATAATACTAAAATGATCAAGAATACAAATAGAGAAATAAACAAAATTAAAAATAAATAAATAAAATTAAAATTTAAAAGAAAAAAATATACATAGAATAATATGAATGCTAAATGAGGTTTTTTGAGATAGACTTAGTTAGACTTGAACTAGATGGATATTTAAAAAAAAAAAAAACAAATTTCAAAGAAATAAAAACTAATTAAATGCTAAATGTTGGATTAAATCCATTATCATAACCAAATGGATAAGGAGTAATTATTATGTTTTAACATTTTTTATTCCTAGAATTATTATTTTGTTTATTAAATGTATTTTGAGTGTAGTGGCATAAAAAAATGTAGTCAAGAAAACTATGAAGAATAATAATGGTGATAATAATGGTGACAACACTTAATACCATTTATTATACATTTAGAAAAATGAGGTTCTTGATCTTTATGGAGATTATCATTACTTATCCACAAGCATGTTGATAGTTGAAACTACTCAATTATCAAAAATTGAATTTCTAACCTTCAATTTTTATCTCTCAAATGTATATGTGGGTGAGAAAGAAATGGGAAGATTATAAGATCTTTTAGGTATATGAGTCATGGGATAAAAAAAAAAATAGAGGCAATAGTAGCATTTATTTGATCTAGTGGCAAGTAGAGAAATATGACATAACCATAATGTTCTAACCTTATACATAGCATAACCATGATGTTTTCTTAAAGTCAAATAACAAATAGTGAACACTATATTTGCTACTACCACTATGATGGTCACAAACATAGAATGCTCCTTTTTTTAGAGTCAATTGATGCTTATAATCAACATTTTTGCTTGAAAATAAAATACATTGAGTCATTGCATCAAGAGATAGATGTAATAATTACATACTTGATGTTGACAATGCTAATATGAGTTGATTAAATAAACAAATATTTACTTATAAGGTTGCTCATACAACACTATTTGTGGAAATATTCATGCACTTTTACCTAGGTTCTTGAGAACTTAATTAGGGCAATAAATTTAAGAAGAACAAATTCATAACTTTGGGCATAGTTAGTAAGAAATTTCACCAATAGAGTTTGGTATCATAATTCTAATTGTTCAAATTGTTTTAAAGGACTATTTTAAATTGCATGTTAATTCATTTATAATAAATGGAGAGAAACCAATTCAAGAAGAGAATTGTACTCAAGCTATCTATAGCATTCATGAAGATGTAGAAAATATTGATGAACTTACTTTTGAGCAAGTTGAAATCATAGTTAAATAAAAGACCAAACCTAAGGGTTAAGATTGTCAAGTAAAACTTTAACTAAAGTTATTGATTTTTTAAATGCCTATTAGAGAAGCAATAGAAGTTCTAGATAGAAAGTAAGAACTTTTCTAAGGAATCATTTGTTAGATTTTAAGTGATCAATAAATTTAATGTCCAATTTAAAACTTCTATAAAAACCTTGTTTACAATGAATAACTTGATTTGAATTTAAAGTTATTATTAATATTTGTTTATAATGGATGTAGTTAATCAATTGAACGTGGTAAAGAACACATAAATTTTTCAAAATACCTTCTAGTTGTTGGGTATATTTAATAGTCATCCATATCTCATTATCTTTTCACACACATACTAATCTCCTTATTGAGTATTTACCAATCACAAGTACATTCAAAGTTACTTGAATTTAAGTCACTAATCAATGTTAACTTGATTACAAATAAGTCTTCCTTTGGAATTTGTTTTACAAGATAGTAAAATGTAGTCAGCCAATCATCAAAACAATGTTTAAGCATTAGAATTTAGTTGTTGCTTTTTATTTTTTATTTTTTGTGCTTTAAACAAAGAAAAAAAAAATATAAAAACTCCTAAAAAGTACATATTAATTGAATTTAATTTATACATCAAACAAGAACAAACTAGTCTTAGATTTAAAATTCAATAGGTTTTGTAATTCCTAAAAATTTGTAAGACAACAAAATTATTGGACACTAAGCTATTGGGTATGCATGACTAAGAGGTGAAGGAGGGTCCATCTTATATAAAGGATGGTTTGATTAATTTTAAATATTGGATAAACAATAATTGCATATTAAAGTTAAAAAAAAAACATTGCTAAAAAGGAAAATAAGTATTTTAGTCCTCAAACCTAAAATGGCTGAAAATTTTAATTAATAGAATTACAATTTCACCTAAAAAAAAAAAAATCCAAAATTTTTCAATAGCACAACTAACTCCATTTATGAAAAGCTCTATGAACAACCGCCACTATCAAATCACATAAATCATGTTGTTTTTAAAGTGCCCTTGATGTTTTAAAACTTTAGATATTACATAAAAATCAACCAATAGTGTATGACATTATAAAAAATATATCCAAATCCATTGTTGAACTTAAACTAAATTCAACTTTATATGCATAGTCACAAGTGGGTCTTTTTGTCTTTCAATTTACATCAAATTCAAATGTTAGTTTTTTACACAACAAAGGATTATCAATATGATAATTCATGCGGATAAATAGTATTACTAACTAATATAAAAAAAGATGGTAAATGCAAATTTTTTGTATTCACTCACCATTTGGCATATCAATAAGAAAAAAAATATATACAAAAGGTGTTATCAGTAGTATTACTCATCACTAGAAATTATATTTTTTGATTCGTTGTCACTACTTGTGCAGTTTGGAAACCTTGCTAGATACAACAAATTAGCTCAATGAAGAAATTGATCAATTCCCTCATTTTTCAAATAAATTTGCATGTACACTAGAATAAAAACAACCTTTTTAAGTTAACAAGTTGATTGAGTCTCAAAACTCAGTAGGTTGAAGGCATAGACTTCTATCCAAACTCATTTACTATCACCACATGTTGGAAGAATAAAGAAAAACCAAAACAGTTGAGTATAGTATCAGACTAATCTAAATATAGAGTGGGATCTACCTTTCTTTGAAAGTTTAGAACAAATTTTTATTTTTATGATAATACTATGCAGTACTTATGCCTCTCTAATAAGTCTATAATCAACCCAAAGAATGGTATATTGCATAAATTCTTGAACTCAATTAGCCTTTAATCCATGCCTTTCAAGTAAATTTAAAACATGATGTACTTGTTCTTGATTCACATCCTTGTCACTATTATCATTACTTGTTCTTGAATATAGAACTTATTGTCCATTAACAAGTGTGCCTATGTTCCTCTATGATTCGAGAGCATTATGTTTTGTTCATCATTAGTTGGTCTTTCTCTAGAGCTTCTTTTTTATGACTATCAATAACCAAATTTAGATACCAAAATTTATGCAAGAGAGCATGTACTTTATACAGTCAAGAACTTGTGAGTTTAGATTTTGTTATCTAGGTAAAAGAAAAAATTGGTTCATTAGAATAGCTAGCATTAGATATCTATTTCAATTCCTATCTCAGGTAATAAAAGATAGAAATGATAAAATACATTTTTATTAAGAGACATTTGATACCAAAAGTGATATAAGACAACATGGATCCTTTATTCAATCAAGTTTAAGGCTTAGATGAACTTATGAATTTATATTTATTAATTGGGAAAAAGAATAAATAGGCTAGGTAGATGTCATAGGATTGTAATAGCATTAAGTTAATGATTTCTTTTAGGTCTTCTACTAAATTAGAGAAAAAACAAAAAAAAAAAAAAGTAATCAAATGTGTTAGTGATAATTATATCTACTTAACATTGAGAAGTAGTTGTACTAATGGTAATTATATTATTTCTTAAGAGTTTAAACAAGATATATTGAAAATATTTTAAAGGGTTTAGCAACTACCAAGGTTATAATTAACTACAAGCTTTTTATTTTTAAAAATATGAACTATTATGATCCTTACTTTCTTTGATCTTCTTGTAGGTTTTAAAAGTTTGTCTAATCTGAAAAAGCTGGAAATCTTAAACCTTGGTTATAATCAGTTCAACATGACCATTATAAAACAGTTGAGTAGAATCACATCCCTTAAAACGTTGGTTGTAAGCAACAACAATATTGAGGGATTTTTTTCTTCCGAAGGTATTGCTTATTCTTTGAATATCCTTAGTAACCACTCCACTATAATTTTTTTTTTTCAATTCTATTTTCTTTCTTGAATCATCTTACAGAATTATCTATTTTTGGAAACTTGATGACACTGGATTTAAGCTGGAATAGACTCAATGGCTCCCTATCAATCCAAGGTAAATTCTAATCAGAATTATCATTATATTTAGGACATATAATAAATTAATTAAATTATTTTATCTATTATCATTACTTGGTTATTTGTATTTTCTTGATATTGTTTAGCATTTTACATAGAAAAATGAAATGGAAAATATCAACCCATGCTTAGTGTTTAAGCATTGGGCTAGAAGTATATTTGTCTTCCCAATTTAATCAAAGAAAAAAGTCATAAATAACATAATTTA
This sequence comes from Vitis cinerea, assembly GCA_022059055.1. Classification (NCBI taxonomy): domain Eukaryota; kingdom Viridiplantae; phylum Streptophyta; class Magnoliopsida; order Vitales; family Vitaceae; genus Vitis; species Vitis cinerea. The sequence continues at coordinate 37,654 of JAJJMJ010021415.1, forward strand.
ACTTATACCTTATATTGATTGAAAAGTTTGGACTACTTTTGGATTTAATGGTCAATATTTGTTGAAGTTAGGGTTTCCTAAATTTGATCAAAAGAACTTCAATTTGAATTACCATTAACTATATAAAGTTAATTGTGACTAGCATAATTAAACTATTTTATCAATAGATGTTCATAGACTAGAATTATAATCCCACACACGCACAAATAATCAAATTTTGAAATTGATCCTCAAAATAACTATGCAATATACAAATCTAAAAAATGAGTTTTAGGTCATAATTAATTAAATTTGTACTATATTCAATGATGGTCAATACATGTCAAGTAAAAGTGTTGGCCTAAGTGTAAGGGCTCACTTGCTCCTAAATAGATGTTATTCACTTTGGGTCGAGGCCTACTTTAAAATATCTCTATACATTTATGAGAAGTCTACTAAATATAAAGTCATAGAAACTTTTCTCCTTAGGTGATGTGGAATTCACATTAGGACCAACATTTTAAATATTTTGAAAACATAATTTAATTAATATGAAAAATGACAAGGTGTACAATATCAGCCAATATGGGTGGAATATGCAGTGAAACCCACAATGCTCAATATAATACTAGTATGTATGTCATCTAATAGCAATGAAATTATTAAGTAATAGAAACAATTGTTTTGGGTACTTCATGCAATTGGCGTTGTAAAAAAAGAAATCTAAGGAAGTTGGACTCATTTACTAGCCATTTAACATATGACTAGAACCTATTAAATAATTTGCAATAATTTACTTTGGTCATGTCCAAACTTATTGCACACTATGCAAAAAGGGGTGGTGCTAGAGGATGCTTCCACATAAGAAAGACCTTACTTATTGTTACAAAGGTTGTTTTCCCACTTGTGGGAGTCTCAACCTTGATAATATATTCTATGCCATGTTTATCATATACAAATTTTTCTTTACTAAATATTTCTTTAATGATCTTGGACCTAAGATTAAATATTTCATTAGTATTGGTCATGTCTTTCCTCAGTTTTTCAACTTTTAGAGTTAAATCTTTATCTTTATCATTGATAGTGTTATGTTTAGTCCCTAGAAACTTCACCTTATCAACAATATGTTCATTTAATATGTTGACATTTTTAATTTTCAAAGAATCATAGAGCTCATTAATTTTAATGTCTTTTTATTCACTTTTATGCTTTCAACCTTTGTTTTTAGTTTGCCTATAATAATGCATCATGGACTCCATGTACATCATTAAAATAAAACTCATTTTTTTTTCATTAGGATTCAATTAACCCAATGGATCATAATCAAAATCAGCTACATATGAACAAAAGCAATAAGATTATCATTCTGTACATCTTTACTTTAATTTGAGTTCTTAGCCCTACAATAATCAAACATGGAATTACTCCAAGTCACCTACATAGCCTTCATACCTAATGTTTTTAAGGTAGGGACAATCAACAACCATGTGTCCCATTCCCCCACAATTAAAGCACTGAATTTTCTTTTTCTTAGATGAACTCTTTTTTTTTTTTCCTTTTGTTTAATTCAAATCCCTTTCACTTTTTAGAGTCTAATTTGGTGAAAGATCTTTTGTGAGGTTTCATGGCATTTTTAAACTTTTTCACGATAAATGAAAGCTCAACATATGTTAAACATTGGTCATTATGTTCTTTAGACTCATTACTTTCTTTCATAGAAGCTTTTAGGGCTTCATCCTTAGGCTTCATAGAATTAGGTAAGGGCATCTTGTAAGTTTGAAGGGATTCCATAAGTTCATTAACTCTAATTGAATCAACATCTTTGTCTTTGTTTTCCTCTATGGTAGTTTCTTTAGGTACCTACAAAGAAGAGAGAGATCTAAGGATTTTTTTTTAACTAGCTTAGATTCAAGAATCTTCTCCCCAACGTTAAGCTTGAGTTGCAAATATTGCTTAGATCATCATTGAATTTAGAAAATGTTTCATCTTTCCACACATTGTAATACCCTCAAACTTGACATGTAACATTTATATTTTGGACAAACTTCACAGCAAAATTGCTCTCTCAGGCCTTTTAAACATGTTTTGCATGTTGTAATCCTATGAAAGTCATCAAAACTAGCATCATTAAAGATGCTATAGAAGGCCCTCACTTTTCCTCATGACCTTTGTTATCAAATTTATCCCATTCATGTTTTGCCTTTAGTTCAATAGTGAATTTACTATTTCCATCAAATATTAATGGAGGTCCTCATCCAAATTCAACTACATTTTAAACGTGTTCTTTTTACATTTCTTATAAAAAAAAATCATATGATTTTTTTTTGGAAACTTCTTAGAAATAGTTTAGGTATTAAGTGTTTGATTTTATTGAGTGATTGAATTTCAATCCATTGAATTATGCAACAATTTAATTGTAAATCATATGACTACTAAGTAATGTTAGATTGATACATTTGTAAATCAAGAAAATAATCCAGCAATTCAATTGGATTATACAATCTTTTCCTTCATTTCACTCACATTTGGATTTACCTTCAAATCTCTATTGCATATATACAACCCATAAATGATTCTCTCCAAACTTAGCCTACTTTCTTGCTAAGTGGTTTTAAAGGTCAGTAATTTTACTATCTATCATCCCTCAGTCGAATGAAACTCTTAGAATTGACCAATGTCATGTAGGATTTTTGCAAAAGCTTCTATTTGATTTTTTTAAAAAATTGTTCTTAAAAATAAGTGGTAATGAATATTCACAATATAAAACAATAAATTACATCTCAATTAACCTCAAGATACTATTTATTTTTGGTGACTCATCTTAGTCATTGCTCAAATGTATTTAAAAAATCATATGATGCACCTAATCAAATGTATTTAATCTCAGTATATATTTAAAAATATAGCATATGATGCACCTACTTAAAAAAAAAATACTATAATTGCAATTAAATATAGAATTTAAGTTTTAATTATGCAGAAAATAATAAGTAATTTGAAGCATTTATTTCTAGAATTAGAGAAAGATAAGGGATCATAAAAGTTGAAAGAAGAATAATTTGGAACTCATAAAATTTTGGAAAGAAAAAAAAATGTACAGAGATTCTAGGAATTTTTTTTTAAAATAATTTTTAAGAGCAATCAAAATTTAAGAAGAAAGTGGAGTAATATAAAGGTAAAAATAAAATTTAAAAGTGACTAGTAATTATTATAAAGGATTATTATAGTAATATGTGCAAAAATTAAATAAAAAAGTGATTTAAGTAAGAACAATTTTTAGAGTAAAAGATAATAATATGAGAAGTCATAAATATTAGGGTCATTGTCAAATATACTAATATGGGTAAAAATAGTTGTTAGTAATTTATATTCTTCAAAGAAAAGTAGATAAATGTTCCTATTTAAAAGAACTAATAATTTTTTTTTTTCATTTTGGTATGAAGCAAGCCAAAAATGATAGATGTCGAATTGAGGTTTACCAATTTAAGGTGTTTCACTTAAATCGTTTTAATATTTTTAAGAATAATGTCTTCTCTTACATTAGTTGTTTTGATTTTATTTTCATAAATTTTACAACTTTAACCAATTTGGAGATATTGGATTTGAGTTGTGAAGAAAGTTTAAAGAAAGTGTATTTTTAAAATATTTAATTTTCATTCTCTCTAGTTTGCTTGGAAACCAAACAAGATAATGATTTTATATTTTTTTTCTAATTTTTTTTCATTCTCTTTTTTTTTTCCCCCTACTTTATTTCCTTTTCCTCAAACTTTCCAACAAGTAAGGGTAGCCTAAGAAAAATAGGGAAGAGAATCTTTTAGTATTTCCTTCTTTTTAAAAAGTATTTTTTTCCTATATTTTTTAAAAAGTATTTTTTTCCTATATTTTTGTATTTTCTCCAAATATAAGAAAATTATTTTCATTATTTTTTATTTTCCTTTCTAATTTTTAGGAACCAAACATACTTTAAAAGAAAATTATTTTTTTATTAGGAATTAAAAAGATTTAAGGAAAAAAAAATAAGGAAATTTAATTTTTGAGAGTAAGTATAATCGATTGCTTCATTTAATACAAAATTTGAATAAAATATTCTTTCAATGAGAATTCAAGGAAAGGAAAAAACATCTTTATCTATAGATTATAAATATAAATTACTTAAAAAATCTCCTAACATCACATATATTCATCTTTCTTTTTATGGATTCGAAAAACTCAACAATCTGGAGAAAACTTATTCAAGAAAAAACAATTTTTGGAGTAAAATTTTATTATTTAAGAAGATCATAAATATTACGATCATTATAGAATATGATAATGGTAAAAATATTTGTTGGGAATTTAGATACTTTTATAGAAAAATAGACAAAGTGCTCTAATTTATAAGAACAATGCATTTCCTTAGTTTAGTATGAAAAAAATGTAAAATAATAGTATTTGATCATTTTTAAAGGTAGCAAACATTTTATTTTATTTGTATTTAAGAACAATGTCTTTTCTTATATAATGTGTTTTTAATTTTCTTTTGACAGATTTTGCAAGCTTAAGCAATTTAGAGATATTGGATTTGAGTTATAATTCCTTCAATGGAATTGTTTCATCATCTATAAGATTGAAGTCTTCTCTCAAGTCTTTATCCTTGGTTGGAAATAGACTCAATGGTTCTTTACAATATCAAGGTACATATGTTATGCTTTCTTTGTTTAATAGAGATTAGAGAGGATAAACATTGTAATAAAAAAAAAAAAAAAGTTGTCATAGTTAATATAAGCTAAAACTAAAAAACTTGCCTTTTCAATATGTAAGCATGTTTTGTTCTTGATGAATCTTTACAACATTCAAAGTTACTAATGTTTATAATTCATAGAGACCTCATTAACAACAACTAACAACTAATTGTAAGTAACCATAAAAAAAGCAAGGAGAAAATGAGGGAAAAGCAAGAAAAGTGGCAAATTTTTTCATCCCCATAAAAAATGCTAAGGAAGAAAAAGGTGAAGAAAGTTTAAAGAAAGTATATTTTTCAAAAATTGAATTTTCTTTCCCTTAAAGTTGGTATGGACAACCAAACAAGACAACAATTATGTAATTCTTTTTTGACTTCTTTCTTTGATTCTTTTTTTTTTTCCTACTCTATTTCCTTTCCCTCAAACTTTCTAGGTAGTAAACATAGCCTAAGATAAATAGGGAAGAAATTCTTTTAGCATTTATTTATTTAGTATTTTTCTTAATTTTTTGTATTTTATTCAAGTATAAGAAAACTATTTTTCTTTATTTTTTCTTTTCCTTGTTGCTTTTCAAGAAACAAACATACTTTAAAAGAAAATTAAAGTATGTTTTTATTTGTTTTATATACATTAGAGGAAATAAGCATTGCAACTAAGGCTTTTTGGCTTTTCTTATTCCTTTTCTAATTTTAGTAGTCATCCAATAATTTAAACCAATTTTTGGAGAAGGTATCCTCTTTCTCTTTTTCTTGGAAACTTCTTAGGAATAGTTTAGGCATTAAGTGTTTGATTTTATTAAGTGATTGAATTTAAATCTATTGAATTACGCAACAGTTTAGTTGTAAATGATTTGTTTGCTAAGTGATGTTATATTGATAAGTTTGTAAATCAAGAAAATAATCTAGCAATTTAGTTGGATTATACAATCCTCCCCTTCATTTCATCCATATTTGGATCTACCTTTAAATCTATATTGCATACAACCCATATATGATTCCCTCTAAACTTAGCCTTCATTTCTTGATAGGAAATTTTAAAGGCCAGCAATTTAATTTGCTTTCATCCTTTAAATAGATGAAAACTCTTAGATTTATCCAATGATAGGTAACATTTTTGCAAATGCTTTTATTTGATTTTTTTAATTGTTCATAAAAATAAGTGTTGATAAAGATCCACAATATAAAATAATAAATTACATCTCAATTGACCTCAAGATACTATTTACTTATATTGACTTATTTTAGTCATTTTTAAATGTATTTAAAAATATATTATATGATGCACCTAGTTAAGAGTATAATGACAATTAAATATAGAATTCAAGTTTTAATTATGCAAAAATATATAAAGGTTTTCAAAATTAATACAAAAAGAGATTTGATAAATAATAAGTAGATTGAAGCATTTATTTCTAGAAGTAGAGAAAGATGGAGGGATCATAAAAGTTGAAAGAAGAATAATTTGGAAGTCATGAAATTTTGGAACGAAAAAAATTGTAAAGAGATTCTAGAAAATTATAAGAATGTCAATTTGTAAGAGCAACCAAAATTTGAGAAGAAAGTGGAATAATATAAAAGTAAAAATAAATTTTTAAAGTGAATAATAATTATTATAAAAATAAATCACTTAAAAAATCTCGTAACATCATTTATGTTCATATTTCTTTTTATGGATTTGAAAACTCAACAATTTGGAGTAAAAGCTTACTATTTAAGAAGATTATAAATATTATAGTCATCATTGAATATGATAACAGTAAAAATATTTGTTGGGAATTTAGATACTTTTATAGAAAAGTAGACAAGTGTTCTAGTTTATAAAAACAATGCATTTCTTTAGTTTGGTATAAAAATAAAAAATAAAACGATAGGTTTTGGTCATTTTTTTAAAAGTAGCAAACGTTTTATTTTATTTGTATTTAAGAACAATGTCTTTTCTTACACTAATTATTTTAACTTTCTTTTGACAGATTTTGCAAGCTTATGCAATTTGGAGATACTAGATTTGAGTTATAATTCCTTAAGTGGGATTATTCCATCATCTATAATATTGATGTCTCATCTCAAGTCTTTATCCCTAGCTCGAAATCACCTTAATGGTTCTTTACAAAATCAAGGTACATATGTTATGATTTGTTTGTTTCATATAGATTAGAGAAGATAAATATTGTAAAAAAAAAAAAAGTTGTAGATAATGTAAGCTAGAAATAAGTATCTTGCCTTGTAAATTATATAAGCATGTGTTTGTTCTTAATGAATCTTTACAATATTTAGAGTTACCAATGTTTATAATTCATAAAGACCTCATTAATAGTGTGGAAAAAGTAAGGAAAACAAAATAAGGGAAAAACAAGGAATTAGGAAATTATGTTGTTCCCATAAAAAAAATGCTAAGGAAGAAAAAGGTAAAAGAAAGTTTTAAAAAAAAAATGTATTTTTCAAAAATTTGTTTCTCTTTCCTTTAATTTTGCTATGGAGAACCAAACAAAAAAATTATTTTATTTTTTATTTTTTTTTTTTTTTTTTGCCTTTCACTCTCTCTCTCTTTTTTCCTACTCTATTTCTTTTCCCTCAAACTTTCTTGATAGTAAACACAACCTAAGATAAGTGGAGAAGAAAATTTTTAATATTTATTGTTTTTTTAGAATTTTTCCTTACCTTTTTGTATTTTATCCAAATATAGGAAACTTATTTATGTTTTTTTTTTCTTTTTTTTCTTACTCCTTTTCAAGAATGAATCATACTTTAAAAGAAAATTAATTTTTAATTAGGAGTTAGATAGATTAAAGGAGAAACAATGAATCACGGATAACAAAAAATTAAGGAAATTGAATTTTTGAAAGTAACTATAATTAAATTGCTTCATTTGATACAAAATTTGAATAAAAATTATTTCAATGAAAATTCAAGGAAAGGAAAAAACATTTTTATCTCTAGATTATAATACTAAATCATTTTAAAAAAAATCTCCTAATATCATTTATATTCATATTTCTTTTTATAGACTCAAAAAATTCAACAATTTGAAATAAACTTTTCCAAGGAAGAATAATTTTTAGATTTAAAGATTATTATTTAAGAAGATCATAAATATTATCATCATTGTTGACATCTAAGAAGATCATATTCAAAAAAAAATTTAATATGTTGTTTTTTATGGTAATTAATTGATGTCTAGTAATTTTTAATATTTAATGAAAAACATTATTTTAATTCATGAAGACCTCATTAACGGTGAGTAATAGCTGGTTGTAAGTTTGGAGTCAAAGACGTGTCAAGGAGATGACTAACATGTCTTATTCTCTTTTGTAGGTTTCTGCCAATTGAATAAGCTTCAAGAGCTAGATCTTTCTTACAACTTATTCCAAGGGATCCTTCCTCCATGTTTGAATAATTTGACATATCTGAGGTTATTGGATCTCTCTTCCAACCTATTCTCTGGCAATATTTCTTCCCCTCTATTACCTAATCTCACATCCCTGGAGTACATCGATCTTAGTTACAATAAGTTTGAGGGTTCATTCTCTTTCACCTCTTTTGCTAATCACTCCAAGCTTCAAGTGGTCATACTTGGAAGTGGTAGCAACAAATTTGAGGTAGAAACTAAATATCCAGTTGGTTGGGTTCCCCTATTTCAGTTGAAGGGTCTTGTGTTATCCAGCTGTAAGCTCACCGGGGACATTCCTGATTTTCTTCAATACCAATTCAAATTAGTGGTGGTTGATCTATCCAATAATAACTTGACAGGAAGGTTCCCCAATCCGTTGCTTGAAAACAAGACAAGACTAGAATTTCTAGTCCTGAGGAATAACTCTTTAATGGGTCAACTACTTGTCCTGAGACCTAATACCCGTATTAGATCATTGGATATCTCACACAATCAGTTGGATGGACAACTTCAAGAAAATGTGGCCCATATGATTCCAAATATGGAATATCTAAATTTATCCAACAATGGTTTTGAAGGTATTCTCCCATCCTCAATAGCTGAAATGAGTTCCTTACGGGTGTTGGATTTGTCTGCCAATAATTTCTCAGGAGAAGTACCAAAGCAGTTGCTTGCAGCAAAAAAATTGATACTTCTGAAATTATCAAATAATAAATTTCATGGTGAAATATTTTCAAGGGACTTTAACTTGACTAGGTTATTGTCTTTGTATTTGGGCAATAATCAGTTCACGGGAACTCTATCAAATGTAATCTCCCGAAGCTCTTGGTTGTGGGTGTTGGATGTGAGCAACAACTACATGTCAGGTGAAATTCCCACTGGGATAGGCAACATGACCGATTTGAAAACACTGGTAATAAGTAGCAATGGTTTTGAAGGCAAATTACCACTTGAGATTTCTCAATTGCGGAGCTTGGAGTTTCTTGACGTTTCTCAAAATGCTCTTTCAGGATCTCTTCCTTGTTTGATCACCATGGAGAGTTTAAAGCATCTACATTTGCAAGGGAACATGTTTACAGGATTAATACCCAAAGATTTTCTCAGTTCCTCAAATCTATTGACTTTGGATATGAGAGATAATAGGTTATTTGGAAGTATTCCCAATTCAATCTCTGGACTTTTGGAGCTAAGGATTCTTTTGCTAAGAGGAAACCTTTTTAGTGGTTTTATTCCAAATCATCTTTGTCATTTGACTAAAATAAGCTTGATGGATCTTTCAAACAACTCTTTTTCAGGGCCAATTCCCAAATGCTTTGGCCATATCCAATTTGGGAAGATGAAAAAGAAAGATAATGTGTTTAGACAGTTCACTTATTTAGAGTATGGAGTGAATTATCGTGATATATATGCAAGTTACATGGTGAAATATTGGGTGGCCCTGAGTGAACTATATAATGAAAAAGATGAAGTTGAGTTTGTCACCAAGCATAGACATGACTCATATAGAGGTGACATCCTTAATTTCATGTCTGGATTGGACTTGTCATGTAATAACTTAATTGGTGAAATCCCTCACGAATTTGGAATGCTAAGTTGGATTCATGCATTGAACTTATCTCACAATCAATTGAAGGGCTCCATTCCAAAGAGTTTCTCCAATCTTTCTCAAATAGAGAGCTTAGACCTTTCTTATAATAAATTGAGTGGAGAAATTCCTTTAGAGCTAGTTGAACTAAATTTTTTAGAGGTGTTCAGTGTGGCTTACAACAACATTTCTGGTAGAGTTCTAGATGCCAAAGCACAATTTGGGACATTTGATGAAAGCAGCTATGAAGGTAATTCTTTTCTTTGTGGGGCACCATTAAAGAGAAAATGTAACACAAGTATTGAGTCACCATGCGCAGCATCACAATCTTTTGAAAGTGAGGCAAAATGGTATGATATCAATCATGTTGTTTTCTTTGCAAGTTTTACTACTTCATATATCATGATCTTGTTAGGATTTGTTACCATCCTTTACATCAATCCTTATTGGTGTCATAGATGGTTCAATTTTATCGAGGAATGTATATATTCCTGCTATTATTTTGTTTTTGATAGTCTTTCCAAGTTATCAGCATATTTGTATAATTAGATACTTTTAATTGGATGATGTTTCCATAATTAACTACTATTTGTTTCCACAAGATAGAAAGAAATGGGATGTATAATTATTATGAGCTGAAACTTACATACTTTGCTCAAATTTTGACATCTTTTGATTTTATTTTCAAGTTCCGTTATTTTTATGTGTTGTTTAATTCGAGATTTAACCATATTTTGTACTCTTATAAAAACAAATTCAATTTTTTAGGAACTTTTAGCATTAAAATAATTTCATAGTCAGATTTTAAAAAATAAAGAAGACAGAAAATAATAAATAATTGGAAAAACAATTCAAGGGAGTATTAAATTATCATCTTAGAATGGTTTGGCATAGTATGGGAATTCAAAAATAATCTTTCAATTTGTTAGAAGCGTTTATTTATTTATTATAGCAATGATTGAAATATCAATCACAAAGTAATGTTTTCTTTTCTTTTGTAGGGTACTAACACTTTTACTTTGATCTTAATAATTGATAAATATATTACACAATTATTTGTTTTTAAAAAGGGAGGGATGACAAATATAATAATATGTGAAATATTTCTAAAACTGTGATGGGAAATAAGCCATCTAATTAGGGTACAATATTATTCATTTTAATTTATATGAATTTACTTATTTTTATTTGCATCATATTTTGAACCATTTTATGAAATTAAGGGAGATTAAAACATCACCAGTTTCTTATTTTAATTTATATTTTTAATAATAAAGCATGAAATATTTAAAAAAATAATGAATTTCTTTAATTCCTTAGGAAACCAATATATAAAAAAATTGAATATATTATTATTTTATGTCTTAAATCTTTAAATTTGTTCATCACGTATTTATTTTTATATTAAATTTATTATCATTAATTATTTTTTATATATTATTATTTTATATTTAAAAATTTCCATAAATAATTAAAATTAATAAATATAAAAAAAAATTAAATATTAAAAAAAATTAAATTAAAAAGATTTCAACAAGCTAACATATTTTTTTTATAAAAAATAAATACGTGTCAAAGTTATTTTCTTTAAAAAATAATAATAATGATGAACTCATTTGTCTTATCAAGTAAATAAGAAAAAAAAAATGGAAAAAAAAGTGGTAGTTGGCTGGGGGTTGAGGAGGGTTTGAGGGTAAGTTTGGAATATTAATTATTTTCATTAAGTAGATATTTTAAAGGCTATTTCCCCCCAAACACATATTTTTTGAAAATAAAAAATCAAAGTTCTAAAAACAAATACAATTTTTTTTTTTCCTTTCTTTTTGGAATTATATTTAACATATTATTAAAAATATAAAAAACATCGTAATAATATTGTTAATGAGTCTTTTTTATGTATATTTTGTAAAATAATTAAATTTAGTTATGGGCTGCCCATTTCAAATTAATAAGAATCTCACAACCTAATTTATGTGCTGATTGGGTTTTTTTATACCCAATATGCTCTCCAATCTACCACTTAAGCATCCGACATGGCTAAAAATAATTATTTTTTTTTTTTTTTAAAAAGGAAACCTAAATCAAAATTAATTCTCCAAATTAATTTTCACCTCCAAGCCAAACCCTAACTGCTACCCCGTTTTCTTCTCAAACATAGCTATCCGAAAAACCCTAACCTCTGCCTCCTCTTCCCCTTATCGCGGAAACCTAAATCCCGTGACCCAAACCCCTTCTCTTTCCGAAAACCCTCCGGAATCGGAAGATTCATAATTCTTCAGAATTAATTTTCACCTCGAAGCCAAACCCTAACTGCCTCATCTTCCTCTCATTCATATCCCAAAAGTAGCTTCAACAGTCAGGCCTGTAGCCATGAAAGCCGTAGTGATCACTACTTCCGGTGATCCCCAAGTTCTCCAAGTGCAAGAAATCGAAAACCCTGAAATTGGAGATGATGAAGTTCTAATTAGAGTGGACGCCGCTGCCATTAACCGAGCAGATACGCTTCAGAGGAAGGGCTTGCACCCTTCCTCAAAGGCGGCAGTCCCTACCCCGGTCTCGAATGTTCTGGAATCATCGAAGCTGTTGGACATCAATCTAGATAACGATGGAAGAGGAGTTTGGTTGAAAGAAAAAGATCAATAAAGTCAAAATAAATTATTAAAACTATTTTTTTTTGATGGATTACATCAATCTAGATAATGACAAAGATATTACCAATTTGATATCACCAATTGATAACACAATTAAAAAATAATATGAATTTTAACATATTTGAATTCATTGTAATCATATCCATGACCTAATTTTACACATCCTTAAATCATGGTTGATTTATGAAACAAATCTATACCATCAATAGAAAATAAATAAATAAAATAATACAAAAAAATGTATAGATAGTCAAGCATAGCAATTTACCAAACCCTTAGCCACCATCCATACTAACCGGTTGTTGTTAAATGTTTACAAAAATATACATTAAATCAAAGAGTAAAAAGATTAAAAACGAACAAGAGAGAAGAAATACATCATCTAATTTTTGTAATAAATGAAATTATAATAAATTCATAATTTTTTAAAATTAAAATAGAAATTCAAATACATGTAACTATTGTTTTTGTCTTGTAAATCATCCAATTTTTCAATGAATTTAAACTCCATAGATTTGTGTAGATATCTTATTAAAAAAAGCAAAAAGTTTTCACTAAAATCATAAAATTTAGATTAGAAATGATTTACTATATTAGTTCAAAATTCATCTCCACAAAAATTGAAATAAATTAATTATCTTCAATTCAAATAAAATTTCTCCAATTAAATTTCCAAATATGTGCCTTAATACCTATAATGGAATTAGTAATTTTAATTAAAAATAAATAAAAATAAGGATTTGATCTTTTTCTTACCATTTGATGAAAATTATAAAATATATTAAAATGACAAGTAATCAGACATTTGAAATTTGCATCATTTCTACCATTGCAAACACCACCAACTCCATATTTCCCTGCCAATTCACTCATCTCTCTGGGAAGATTTTTGAGGTTATCGTCATGCTTGAGATAATCCAGAAAGTTGAGCGGCATCACTCTCTGAAAGGTGCCTTACAACATGGGTAATGTATGGGATACATCTGATAGCTTGTCATATCCATAAACCACTATATTAAACCATGGTTCATATCCCCAACGCCACACGAGAATCTGTACTCATCCCAAGCAGCTTGGAGATCATAAAATTAGGTTTTGAGGGCCTCCCGAGACATGCACAACTTCACCCTTTGTGCATTCCTTTGATTTGGAAAATTTCTTCTGTAGAATTCCCCATTATCATGCCCTGAACCAAGACATATCATGATTGGATGGGTCCCTTCACCAATTTCACAATATCCAATAGCATATCATTTACTTCCATTTTGTCAATGGGAATTACCATTTTGCATGGGAAGCACCAACGGAGATGGGGGTTTTCAAATTGGATCACTAGCAAAGAAACCCACCGCAACAATCTGAATAATTGAGCACAACATCGGCTTTAGAGAACCCCTCCTGAAGGCGAAATCGTCATCTTGGCTAAACGTAGTCATAGTTGGGTTGTGAGAAATGGAGATGAATCACAAAAGGCTTTTAGTTTGATAGCAACGAAAAGGTAAATGTCCTCTAGAGAAGTTTTGACCTTGGGAGAAGCGCTTTTGAATCCAAGTCAAGGTCTGTTCTGGATCCCTTTTCGACTCTCTCTATTAAAGGAAGATAATTTGCCCAGGATTTGGATGCAAGCCTACAAGGCCATGTTTAGGAGACTTATGCAAAAAATTTATCCATAGCTCCTCGCCTGAAACATCTACATAAAGCGTCTTCCAATGTGAACCATCGTCTTGGGTCCTTGAGATGAACAAAAACTGAGACATATCATGAGTTGGATGCATTGCCTGAAAATGCCGAGCAGTTTTCTTTCTGATCAATTGTTTTGTCAAATTCTAGAGCTCTCATTCCAAATCCATCAGTTTTCTCAGATGATTGGCCAGTGGAGATCCATGGATATAACATATGAAATGTGCACAATAAAAGTAATCAAATGGTTGGTTGGTTTGGCTGAATCCCACAATCGCAAAGACTTATCATATGAAACTGTTACCAGCTGAGTTGAATTTGGCCTAAAAAGGATATCCGTTACTACAAACTAGCGTTCTTTTGTGGTGCTATCTCTTTGCAGGCTATCCATGTTCCAAAGAAAAACTCTCTTGTCATGTCTGGCATTGGGCACTGATTAGAGTGTGGGACGTTCATTCTCCATTATCACCAAACACATGCAGGATATATATATATATCAATTCATTCAAAATATGCCTTCATTTTATGGAACATACCCGAATCCATTTTGTTTGTGTTGAAGAGGTATAGATCTTCTAAGGCTGTGGAGGGCACCACCTTTTCTCAGAATTCTCTCTGACGATGGGAAGCCGAAGAGAACGGGTTCTGTTTTTATTTTGAAAACGTTGTTATCCTTAAAGAACAAACACTATTCTTTGGATTTATACCCTCTTGCCTTAGGGACCATACCGTTTGGCTATTGGGCCTCACGAGTCTTAAGTCCATCATCTAAGGCCCGTGATGGCACCGGGCTCTACACATAAGGTGGCCCATACTCTGGAACGAATAGAAATCATATGTATATATATGGATAGCTAAATCTTGAACAATGGTTAATATGATGTCGGTCCATATTTATTCTATCAATCTCCCATTTGGACCACATATATTACAAAACAATGTTCATGATAGTACTTTATTGAGCTCATCTTTGCTATCCTATCTTAATATCCTTAAACAATCCAGTCTACTAGTTATGCTAACATAGGATCAAAGTGGCCTTCATTAATCATAATTATAACTAGACCCATCAATGATCACAACATTAACAAAATTAGCAATATGGATCAAGTATGGATGTGTAGCATAGAAATTACATAAAATGTGATCTTTATTATGTCTATTTCCAATTGGTCCTACTTTATGATTAAAAAATAGTCAAATTCCACTTTTAACACTTGATGCTAAACTGCTTCTGAAAGTCATCATTTCAATTCAGAGAATTCATATACAATAGTCTTTAAAATCAAGGTTTGTACATATAACACAATATAACATCATATCAAGAAAACAAACACAAAATCTAAATACAAACTCCCACTATACTGGAACATCATCAATATGTACAACACCCATATGTGTGACATGCTCATGATATACTTTGGGTGGCAAACCCTTAGTGAGCGGATCCGCAATCATAAAGTTTGTGCTTGTGTGTTCAATCGATACTTGAAGACTCTGAACTCTTTCTTTCACAACTAAGAACTTGATGTCAATGTGTTTGGATTTTAACGAACTTCGGTTGTTCTTAGAATTACAATTATGTGGCTTTATTATCACTATTTATTCTTAATGGTTTCTCAATCTCATCAACGATTTGCAACTGAGTGACAAAATTCCACAGCCATATCCCATGGTTTGATGCTTTGTAGTAGGCTATGAATTCTGCCTCCATGGTGGAAGAAGCAATAAGTATTTGTTTAACACTTTTCCATGAAACTGTTCATCTGGCCAACATGAAGATGTAGCCTGAAGTGGATCTCCTGTTGTCAAGACGTCCTGTGAAATCGGAGTCCAAATATCCCATGATCTCTAAATGACTGGATCTACGGTATGTGAGCATATAATCTTTAGTTCTTTGTAAATACCGCATAACCTATTTTGCCTTTTTCCAGTGATCCATACCTGGGTTACTCAAATATTTGCCTAACATTCCAATAATGTACGCAATATCCGGACGTGTACAAACTTGTGCATACATGAGACTTCCTATTGTTGAGGCACAGGGAAACCTCTTCATATCCTTCTTTTTAAGTTCGTTTTTTGGACATTGGTGCAAACTAAATTTATCGCCTTTTGCTATAGGCATGTCTCCTGGTGTACAATTGCTCATGCCAAATCTACTCAACAACTTATCGATGTAGGCCTTTTGTGATAACCCAAGTATACCTCTTGAATGATCCCTATAGATCTGTATACCCAGCAAAAAAGATGCATTACCAAGATCCTTCATGTCAAATTTACTAGACAAAAATCGCTTAGTTTCATACAAAAGTCCCATATCATTACCTGCAATTAGAATATCATCAACATATAGCACCAAGGTAATGAATTTGCTCCCACTGAACTTGAGATATATGCATTGATCAATGGTGTTTTCCTTAAAACCAAATGAAGTAATCACCTGATCAAACTTTTGGTACCATTGTCAAGATGCTTGCTTTAACCATATATGGACCTTTTTAATCTACATACAAGTTGCTTTGAATCATTAGACTCAAAGTTCTCCGGTTGCATCATGAATATTGTTTCATCAATGTTACCATTAAGAAACACAGTTTTAACGTCCATTTGATGCAGCTCTAAATCATAATGAGCCACAAGTGCCATGATGATTCTAAAGGAGTCATTTGACGAAACCGGTGAAAAGGTCTCCTTATAATCAATGCCTTCCTTTTGAGTGAAACCTTTTGCAACTAGGCGTGCCTTATACCTAACAATGTTGCCTTTTGAATCCCACTTGGTCTTAAAAATCCATTTACAACCAATCGGTTTTACACTTTCAAGCAACTTTACTAGGTCCCAAACACCATTGTCTTTCATTGATTTTATCTCATCCTTCATGGCTTCTATCCACTTTTCAGAGTCAGAACTTTGTTTAACTTGATTAACTGAAATTGGATCGTCTTCCAGACCCATGTTAAACTCATGTTCCTGGAGATGTACAACATAATCATCTGAAATTGTACTTCTCCTTTCTCTAGTGGATCTTCTTAGTGGCACTTGTACTTGAGGTTCTTGAGGCTGTTGAGTTACCTCTTCATGAACTTGAACCGGTTCCATAACTTGAGCAGGAGGAATCTCAGGTGTATTTTGAATCTCTGTTATTGACTGTACATTCTGGATAGTGTCATCAAACATAACATGACCATGTCCAATCGTAATAATAGGAATACTAACATATTCCTCTTCAAATACCGCATTTCTTAACGGTTCTCTCCCATTTAACTCAACATCCTCAATAAATTTAGCATTGCCCATTTCAAAAAAGGATCTAGTTGAGGGGTCATAAAACTTGAAACCTCTTGACCTTTCAGAATATCCTACAAAGTAGCAGCTCACTGTTCTGGAATCCAATTTCTTTTCATTTGGTTTGTAAGACCTAGCTTCAGCTGGACAACCCCAGACATGCAAGTGCCTAATACTAGGTTTCTTGCTAGTTCATAACTCATATGAGGTTTTGGCTACTACTTTGCTTGAGACTCTATTCAAAATATAAATTGTTGTTTTGATGGTTTCATCCCAAAGTGATTCTGGTAAGGTGGAATGACTAATCATACTTCTTACCGTATCCTTAAGAGTACGGTTTCGCCTATCTGCTACACCATTTTGGCTTGGAGTCCCCAGCATGGTATATTAAGGAATGATACCACACTCTATCAAATATTTGGCAAACGACCCTGGACGTTGTTCACTGGATCCGTCATATCTACCATACTATTCACCTCCACGGTCAGATCTGACGACCTTTATTTTCTTGCTTAGTTGGTTCTCAACTTTAGCTTTGAAATTCTTGAACACATCTAATGATTGAGACTTCTCATGAATCAAATAAAGATAGCCATAGTGCGAGTAATCGTCAATGAAAGTGATAAAATATTGTTGTCCATTCCAAGAAGGGGTAGGAAGTGGACCACAAATGTCCGTATGTATCAATTCAAAGACGTCACTGCACTTGTTAGCATAATTTTTTCTCATATTTGTTTGTTTACCCTTAATACACTCTATACAGACTCGAAAATCTGAGAAATTAAGTGGATTAGGAATTCATTCTGACACAAGCCTTTGAATACGTTGATTTGAAATATGACCCAAACGCTTGTGCCATAACATCGATGAATTCTCATTTGTTAATTTTCGTTTAATGTCATAATTACTTGAATGCAAGGTTTCATTTCCATTAGTGGTCTTTATGTTTAATTTATATAATTTGTCTGTTAGACTATCTGTACCAATAACATTTGAATTTAGATAAAGACTAACCATTCCATATCTAAATGAACAATAATATCCAAATTTGTCCAGACATGAAATAGAAATTAAATTCCGTCTAAACGATGGTACTACAAAATTCTCTTCCAAATCCAAAGTACATCCAGAGTCTAACTGTAATCTAAAAAGACCAATAGTCTTGACTGCAACCTTGTTGCCATTTCCCACATAGATGTATCTTTCACCATTAGTTGGCATTCGGCTTCTTAGGCAACCCTACATTGTGACACTTATGTGAGTAGTTGCACTCGTATCTATCCACCAAGTGTCAGTAGGCACTATGACTAAATTAATTTATGAACAAACAAAGTTGAGAAGTGTACCTTTCTTTTCACGCCAAGCAGCGTATTTGATACATGTCTTCTTCTTATGACCAACCTTCTTGCAAAAGAAACAAGTCATCTCCTTATCTTGTTTCTTTTGCACCTTTTGCTTTGATGTCCCAAAAATTGCAGTTTGTTTTTCTTTATTGTCCCTCTTTCTTTTCTTGTTGGTACCAAATCCCTGAGATGTGGAAGCCAAGAGAGCACTTTCTATTTTTTCTTGTTTCAATCTCTCATCCTCTTGTGCACATTGAGCAATAAGCTCATTCAAAGTCCATTTTTCCTTTTGTGTGTTGTAACTGATTTTGAATGGACTGAATTGTGTAGGCAGAGAGATCAAGACCAAGTGCACGAGTACATCTTCCGAAAACTCTAACTTTAGTGCCTTTAGTCTAGTCACAAGATTAAACATTTCCATAATATACTCTCTTATATTCTCTTTCCCTTTGTATCGCATAGAGACAAGCTTACTAAGAATAGTGCTTGTCTTAACCTTTTCATTTGCAGCGAATCGGTTTGTTATCTGGTCTAAGAATGCCTTGGCTCGAGTTTTCTCAAGTATTGCACCTCTTATAGCTTTTGGAATTGAGTGCTTCGTTATCATTAGACTCATGCGATTGGATCACTCCCATTTTTTCATAGTAGACCTTTGCTCAACAGTGCTGGCACTAGTAAGATCTGGAGGGCGATCCTCTCTTAATGCATAGTCCAAATCCATGCACCCAAGCACAATTATAGCGTGCTCCTTCCATTTCTTGAAGTTTGTGCCATTAAGCACAGGAATGTTATTAACATTTGCAGATATAGAATATGTTGAATTCATAATAATAAAGCTCACAATTAGTCACATAAACATCATACATACATGAAAAATAACATCATACAAGATACCTAGCACAAACATTAATATTCTGTCTTTGGACAATAAATATTAACTTGTAATTGGTATCCTTTTACAAAATTAATTCATAAATATTGACAATAAAACCAAAAACAATATGCCTGTCTTCAGACTAACATATCGAATGCAAGATAAACTTTATATGTCACATACTTATGACTACTTTATTTATTATTATATTAAAATAATCTTCCTTTGGGCTGATTATTTTAAATAATAATAATAACATGTTTAGATATTATAAAATAAATAAATTATATAATAAAAGTTACTTTGGCAACTAACATACATAATTCATTTATTTTAAAATATTAAACACAAACATAACAAGAAATAATAAATTCAATTAAAATTATTTATTTATTTATGCATAAACCCATGTATATATATATATATATATATATATATATATATTAATTGAAGCATAA
>JAJJMJ010021416.1:0-19976 GCA_022059055.1 Vitis cinerea
TTAAGCGTTCAAAGCCATTTTCTTTGTTAGGCGTTCAAGGCCACTTTTTCACTTAGGCATTGAGAACCACTTTGTTAGTTAGGCGTTCAAAGATATTTTTTCAATTAGGCATTCATAGTAGCCTTCTCACTTAGGAGTTCAGAGCCACTTTCTTAGTTATAATTTTGAGCTACTCTATCAGTTAAGTGTGTGAGCCAATTTTTGAGTTAGGTGTTCAAAGCCACTTTCTCACTTAGGTGTACAAAGTCACTTTCTTAGTTAAGCGTTCATAGCCTCTTTTTGAATTAGGCGTTCTTAACCACTTTTGTACTTACGCCTTAGGAGCTACTTTCTTAGTTAGGCTTTTAGAGCCAGCCAGTTACTCAACCAAGCATTCAGAGCCACTTTCTCACTTAGGCGTTCAAAGCGACTTTCCCAATAAAGGGTTGAGAGTTAATTTCATACTTTGGCATCCAATGCCACTTTCTTATTTAGGCATTAAGAGCCACTTTCTAAGTGAGGCATTTAGTGCCACTTTCGCACGTAGGCTTTTAGACCCATTTCCTCAGTTAGGTGTTTAGAGCTACATTCTCATGCATGGGTTTAAAGCCACTTTCTCAGTTAGGCCTTTAGAGTTACTTTATCAATTAGGTGTTTGGAGCCACTTTCTCAATTAGGCATTCAAAGCCACTTTCTCACTTAGGAATCCAAATTCACTTTCTTAGTTAGGTGTTGAGGGCCACTTTCACACTTAGGGGTTTAGAGCCATATTCTTAGTTAGGCGTTAGAAACGACTTTCTTAGTTATGTGTTTTAAGCCATTTTCTCACATAGGAATTTAGAACCACTCTCTTATTTAGGCATTCAGGGCCACTTTCTTAATTAGGCGTTCAAGGACATTTTCTTAGTTAGGCGTTTAGAGCCACTTTCTTACTTAGGTGTATAGAGCCACTTACTCAATTTGGCATTCAATAAGACTTTCTCAATTAGCCATTCAGAGCCACTTTATCACTTGTGAAGTTCAGAACCACATTCTCAATTAGGTGTTGAGCCACTTTATTAGTTATCATTTAGAGCCACTCTATCAGTTAAGCATTCAAAGCCACTTTCTCAGTTAGGCATCCAGATTCCTTACAACCACCTAATTGATTGCCCTGTTTGCCACAACATTGAAGTATTACTACAATTTTCCATTGTCATTAGAGCAAAATACTTTCAATTGCAATGGAGTTAAGATCTTTTGGAAGCTTTGAGTACTCCCTAAGCTTCTTAAGAATTGGAACATATGCCTTGATAAGAGATACGACTCATCAGGTAAACTTTCCTGCATAAAAATATGTCCGTAGGATGATATAAAAAAAATGATCATTTGCTCCCTACCAACCATAACGATGTTTTCTTTGGGAAATCAAACATTGACTTCCCTTTGGCTCTTAAAGCTCCTAAATGACAAGCAATTCGAGTATAACCTAGGGGTCATATTTCTCTATGTTGGTAATTGAAACCTGTGTCATGACACACATACATGTGCTCGGTGCATTTGTTAATCCGAAAATCATGACCAAACCCATCATATAATACATAAAGATTTAATCTTTATTCAATATTCTTCAATAAACAACTCATCAACTCATCTTTTAAGGTCTATATACTCCATGCAATGTGTATGGTACATAAATAAATTAGGGAAAGAAGAATCTAAAGCTAGATTAATTGCATTTGGTAGGTTTGCATAATTGACAATTCATACCATAGTTTATTATTGGGATTCAAGTTGCTAGAATCGACCAATAGTTATTTCACTTCTTTTGCCACTTTCACAATTTGTTTTGGGATGGATCCTACTACACCTTCTACAACTTTTGAGTCGCGAGTGTCTTAGCCTAGCAAGCTAAGCATTGGGAGTAAGGCTTACTTAGCAAGATCAAGCGTCTTGACTTGTCCAAGTGCCACACAAGCTTAGTAAATGACTAAGTCCGTGACATTATGCTCCAAAGTGTTGAGACAGTTTAGAGGGTGACATGATGGTTGACAAGATACCTTCTATGGAGAACCTAGTGGATCCCTTCACTAAGACATTGACAAGAAGAGTCTTTGTTGGTCACAGGGATAACATAGGTTTCAAATGAGTATCTGTCATGCTTTATAATCATGATGCTTTAAGTGTTAGTGAGAGAATGTTAGGATAAATCCCTTAAAAGCATGACATGATGTGATAAATTTTGAATTCATTATTTATTTAATGATGTTCTAGTTTCACTGTTATCTATCCTTATTCTATGTATTATACTTTATAAGCATTCTTGGCTACATCTTTTGCATTATATGTGACTTAGGTGCATTACAAATTGCACAAAAACTCTAAGTCATGGGTTCCTTGCAAATAAATGACTTATTCACAATCGGTTCATGGGTTTAGGGAACCCATTAGAGGTTGTAGTGCACCACCTCCTATTTGAAGGGATGGCTGGCCTTGGTTATAGGGATGGGTTTCCCATGGTGAGTGCACTAGTGTGTATGATTAGACATTGGACAAGACTTATGGTGAGTCATAACTTAAGGTTATCAAGTAGTCATGACCTCACTAAGCTGCTTCATTGTGTTGTCTCTCAACCTTGAGAGAATATTAAGTTTGTGCCAAACTTAGCAATGACTTTGACCTACAAGTGAGATTGAAAGTTGATCCTATATTCCCTATGGATTGAGTCATTGTTGATGGAAATCGATAGAAATAGGTATTCTCAATAGAGGAACCATGATATCTCTTAGGATTGAGAAAGTTTGTCCTTTTAGGTGATCCTAAGGTTCATGGAAACTATGGTCATAGTAGTTTCTTAAGTGGAACTTGACATAGGCTCTTTGAGAGTTAAGATTTGTCAATTGAACACACAATAGGAGGATCTGTAACTCAAAGATGGTAAAGGTAGCCTTGAAAGGTTGATAGCTTTCACCTTGTTGGACTATGGACACTAGTTTATGGGGAGACTGAACAAAATGGATAGTAGGTCACGAACCCAAGCACTTAGTGTCTCGTTCGTTCTTATTTACATAGGATATTGGAGTTCAGATGATTCTCTATAGTGGGAAGTTGAATCATCTTAAAAATAATTGGATTTTGAGAGAGCCAATATTCCTATGGGTCCTAGTGGTCTCCGCTCATATACTTATTGGTATGGGTTATGAGAGTTGGATTGGCTCTAGGTTTACTTTTGTGCATAAGGGTGTTTTGGTAATTACACAAGGTTGCATAGGGGTAAGTGAACAAGGTCTCTGGATTTGAAAAATTGATTAATTAGTAGGCCTTATTGGGTTAATTAATCAATTAGAACCCATTTTAGGCTCAAGTCACTTAAGCCCACTTAGGAACCCTATAAATACCTCTTAGGGGTTAGGGTTTCCATAGGTTTGGTTTTCCACCATCTAAAGAGATAGGGAGCCATAGCCTTCACCCTCTTTTCCTCCCTACCTGAAGTGTGCCGAGATCAAGGTTCAAGTCATCGAGCGAAAGACTTCGGGTTTATGAGACTTCTGCGATTTCGATCTTCATCTTAACCATGTGGATTTGATTCAGGAACATCTGAATATGAGGTATGGTTTTTGTTAGCACTTTCTGCATTCTTTTAAAGTTAAATTTTTTTTTTCACTATGCATAGGATTTATAAAAAAAACTAGGATAGTTATGCATGTTCCTAACTTGATTCGAGCTTAGGAAACAGAGAAATATGAGTTTTTCCTATCACTAAAACCATAGGAGTACTGACTCCCTCAAAATCTAATTCTGAAGTTAATTAAACATCTCACCATAGAGAATCAATTGAACTCCAGTATCCTTTATAAATAACAATGAGACACTACATGCTCGGGTCTATGACTTGCTATCCATTGTGCTCAGTCTCCCTATGAACTGGTGTCCATAGCTTAACAAGATGAAAGCTATTAGCCTTTCAAGATTACCTCTACTATCCTTGAGTTACAAATCCTCATATTATGTATTCAACTAACATGTCTTAGCTCTTAAAGAGCCCATGTTAAGTTCCACTTAAGGAACTACTATGGCCATCGTTTCCATGAACATTCCTTAGGATCACCCAAGAGAATACACTGTCTCAATCCCATGAGATATCATGGTTCCTTTATTGAGAATACCTATTGCTACCGACTTCCATCAACATTGACCCAATCCATAGGGAATATATGATCAACTTACGATCTCACCCGTAGGTCAAAGCCACTGCTAACTTTAGCATATGCTCAATATTCTCTCAAGGTTGAGAGACAAAAGAATGAAGCAGCTTGGTGAGGTCATGACTACTTGACAACCTTTAGTCATGACTCATCGTAGGTCCTATCCAATGTGTAACCATACACACTAGTTCACTCACTGTGGGAAAACCATCTTGATAGTTAAGACCAACCATTCCTCTAATTAGGAGGTGGTGCACTATAACCTCTAATGGGTTGCCTAGACCCATGAATCGGTTATGAACAAGTCATCTATTTGCAAGGAACCCATGACTTAGATCTTCTGTGCAACTCCTAATGCACCTAAGTCACGTATAGTGTAAAAGATGCAAACAAGAATGCTCATAAAGTATAATGCATGGAATAAGGATAAAAGTGAAACTAGAACATCATTAAATAAATAATGAATTCCAAATTTATTACATCATGTTATGCTTTTAAGGGCTTTATCCTAACACTTTCTCAATAAGACATTTAGAGCCTCGCTCTATATGTGTAAGTGAAAAAGTGGCTTTGTACGTATAAGTGAGAAAGTGGTTCTATAGGCCTAACTGAGAAAATGGCTCTGAATGCCTAACTGAGAAAGTGCCTTTGAACGATAACAAATACGGTGGCTCAATACCTAATTGAGAATGTGGCTTTGAACTCCAAAAGTGAGAAAGTGGCTTTGAATGGCTAATTGAGAAAGTCTCATTGAACACCTAATTAAGAAAGCGGCTTTATACTCTTATGTGATAAAGTGGCTCTAAATGCCTAATTGAGATAGTGGCCTTGAATGCCTAACTGAGAAAGTGGTCTTAAACGCCTAATTGAGAAAGTGGCCCTGAATGCCAAAGTGAGAGAGTGGTTCTGAATGCTTTGTACATAATTTTTTATTATTATTGTCAATCACTTTTATTTATTTAGTTATTCATTATTTTTTATTTATTTTGTTCATTATATTGTTATTTATTCATTTATCTATTATTATTATTTTATCATTCTCCGATTTATTTATTATTTTATTTATTTATTCTTTCTTTATTTATCTGATTTAATAATTTGAAGTTTTATAGGAAAATCTACCGATGGAGAAGTTTTTGGAAAATGTAGGACTCTTTAGGTGGTTTTTTGAAAAATGTAAGACTCTTTAGGGGATATGCATGGTTTGATTTTTGGAAATTCAAAAAAAGGACTTTTCTGGTGGATGAGATGTAGAGTTTGGAGAGAAGAGGAGTCCTCAGTTGGGACGGCTCCAATTGATATAAAAACACAGGTTGGTGGTTTTGTGAGGCATTAAGGGAAATTGTTTTTCAGATGGAGAAAAGAAAAGAAAGCACAGAGGGAGAGATATAGGAAAAAAGAGGTTTTTAGGAGGAACTTTTAGCATGCATAGAGAAAACATGGGGGAAGAGATTCATCTTGGAGAGGGGAATTGGAAAATAGAAGCAGACTTTGCTTCTTTGGAGAAGTTCTAAGGTAAGTTTTCTATTTATTTTTCTGGCTCGCCTTTCCAATCTATATTCTTCATTTTCTCATTTTATGATCTGGAACACTCTTTGCTTGTTGGGTTGAGGATGGTAGAAACTCCATATGAACTGTGCTGGTTTCTAGTTCTTGTGTATGCTTACAGATATTGTTTCATTCCCTGCTATTTTGTTTAGCATTATTTGAACTCAGTGAAGCTTTGTTTCATGTGTGTTATCTGAAAATGATGGCTATCTTTCTCTTGTTTGAATCTTCTAGTATTTTTCCCACCAGTCGAAGTCCATTGAAGGCATATGAAATATGGCTTCTCTTTATTCATATATTGTTTGTTTGTTTTTTTTTCCTCTAGTTCCCCTTTGGTCTGGTCTCTGTTCTTTCTTTCTAAATTTTTTGATGAACTGGATCTGGGGAAGTGGATCGATGGATTTATCATATGGAGAGGTATGGCTTTAGGCTTGTTCTTGGGGAATGCATTGATAGACATACATGTAGAGAGTGAATGCATTCAAGAGGACCTTGGTCACTCACCTGGGTACGTCTTATTTATCAACTAAGGCTGGGATGCATACTGTGTTATTGAAGAAAATAGAACGACTGTGTTCTCAGCTATGAAGAGACATGCATGATGAGTCCAAATCCCATGCATCAACTGTGTTCAACCTTAGATATAGATGAGCATTCGCATGTCCAAATTGGAGATATTTTGCAATAGACCAACTATTGTTGCCTTAATTGGTTTTGGCTTGGATCTAAGCTTGGGAAATTTTGGTGGAAGTAGTACAAATGCTAAAAAGGCTTCAGATAATGAGTCTCCACTTAACAAAGTCAAGACAGAAGAAAATGAGTGTCTTTGTTAAAGTGATGCTGGGTTACGGTAAAGGCCATGTCATCTTCTATTTAAACATGGACATGAATAATGTGACTGTGTCTCTTAACAAGGTGGATGGTTCTCAGCTTGCAATACTTGTTCAGGAAAGTCTCTTGTTGAATCTTAAAGTTTAACCGACTTCTCTTCCCAATGCATCTCCAAGTCTCTTGTTGCAATAAGTGTAGAATCTCTGAAGGATCCTCATCCGCTTCTTCATGACCATATCAATCATACGCTTATTGTAGCAAGTTGGTCTATTAAGAAGCATAAAAGGATCAGTAGGCCTTGTGAGGACCTGATCTTTCTCCTTAGAGAATTTGCAGCTGGAAGTCTCCATCCTCTTGTGATTTGCATGAAAGTTGGTAACTGTATCACTCTACTGGATCCTTTTACTCTGAAGCACTGTTTCTTGGAAGCCATACTTGGATGAATCTCGACGTTTACATGCATTGAGAGATCTAGAAGATGTGGGGTCAGTTCCTAAATCCAAAGAAAAATGAAAACCAATAGAAAGTTGTTCCATCAGAAGTAGGCCAACATAGTGAAGAGCAGTGCGACCTCTATCATTTTTCAAATTAACATTTGCCCCTTTGCTAATCAAAATCTCCACAATTT
Source organism: Vitis cinerea (assembly GCA_022059055.1). Classification (NCBI taxonomy): domain Eukaryota; kingdom Viridiplantae; phylum Streptophyta; class Magnoliopsida; order Vitales; family Vitaceae; genus Vitis; species Vitis cinerea. The sequence goes on from JAJJMJ010021416.1 coordinate 7,171, forward strand.
TTTTTTTGCCCATTGCTTGCAGTAGAGTGTAATTTCCATAGGTTTGTATGGAGTTCTGTAGAGCATCATTTAGTGGGTTCACGGTGGTTCCAAACACACCATCATAATCAAACCCGTTGCGGAGCTCCTCATGCATTTCGGTCTTGTCCGTTTTCACACCATAGACTACTCCTTGATTTAGATCGGTGACTCTTACCTCCCAAGCCTTACAAGTAAATGTTGTGTCATCATCCAAAACATTGGAGAAAATTTATCGGGATCATCCACTTGCTTGTTTGCAATATGGTGCAATTATGGCTGTTTTAAATTATATAGATTTTTTTTTTGGGGAAGTTGTGTTTGGGGAGCCCCATTTGAAGGTTATATGGGAATGAAACCCATAGAAAGTGGAATATGGGTTTTGTCCATTAATGATCATAATTTTTTTTTTATGCACTAAATATTGTTTCAAAAAGTTATTCAAAAATTGCCCTTTTGTTTTCCTTGTCAGCAGCCACCATGGTCTCCATGTAAGCAGCCACTGGTCTCCAAAATATTCCATGTAATAAGCACTCAAATCTGAACCGAGAAAAAGCCGATAAGAGGAAACACAACATGAGGTATGTGGGTCTCCGTTCAGTGAGTTTCCACCTTCAAGGAGTAATCCTGTAATTTTTCCTCAGAAAAGGTGAAGAAGAAGACCATTTCTGCTGGTACGAATTTCCACCTTCAAGGAGTAATTCTGTCTTCTTCTTCACTTTTTCTGAGGAAAATTTAATAATAACGATACCAGTAGAAAACCATTTAAATTCAACACTTCATCCCCAAATTAAATCAGAAGACTTTCTATAACCCTCTCAACTCACTATCCTGGTCCTGTAAACAAAGAACACTTAATTTGTTAGTCACAACACTCTTGAACCCTGTATTCTTAAAGTTTCTCTAAACTGAATCCTCATTGTGTAACAAAAAAGGAAGCTTATCTAAGTAAATATTGGTTGCAAATTAACTAAACACTCTTCCTGAAGCATGAGACTAAACCACAACCTAGATAAAAAGATACCAAAATAAAAGAGTTAGCTTTTTCATTGTAATTTCCAGATTTCTTATCCATATTAGATAGTTCAACATCGTTCCATACTTGTTTCTAAATCATTTCCTCACGTGTAGTTCCATTTTGAGAAATCATCTATGGTCATTTCTCAAGCATGTTTCCTGTGAACATATCATTGGAAGCAATGCATCCCAAAATATCAAATAATCTAGAAAAATAATAAACTTTACTTTTGCATAAGTAGAGTAGAATATGAAGATTTTTATCAGTTTTGAAATGGATATGGATTCTTCATGAATGTTCTATAGGCAGGCATCCAACAGGCTAACCACTCACAAGGGGAAGTGGCTTGGATAAAATAGTTTTGCTGAACATTCCAATATTATGATTTCTTACTGCTTTTGTTGAGTCATTTCCAATACCATTTCCTACTTCTTTCTTGTTCCTTTATTAGATGCCTCCACAATGTTTTCTTCAAAACTTGGACGGAAAATTCTCCCTTTTAGGTGTGGGTTTGAGGATTTTGATGAACATTTCAGCATTTTTAGCCCATTCTTCCGATGACCTCGGTTAAATTTTGGCATAACGAGTAAATTTAAGAATCTGTTTTTGGGAGCAAGTCTCATTTTTTCACATGGGTTTGAATCTGATTGATGATTTGGTGAGCATTTCTTAACTATATGGCTACCCATGAAATGACCCATGTAAACTTCTGACTGTATCTGTGAGAAAACAAGGTCTTAGATTAGATAATTTAGTTGACCATTTCTCCAATACATGGCCATCTATACAAAGGCCCACTTCCAAGTTTTGGAACAACATGAAAATTTCAGTGTATTTTAGGCAAAGTAGATAAATAAAGGCTCTCTTTTACATATGGGGTCGAAATTGATTTGATGATTTTGGTGAGCACTTCTCAATTATAGAACCATTCATCCCATGACCCACCTCAAGTTTAGGCACAATAATAATATTTTAGAAGGTAATTTTGGGAAGTAATCTCGTTTTTTAGGGACTGTACCTTAGGTACTACCTTAGTGGCCTTTAGGTAAGGGCCTCTAGGTACTACCTTAGCTAAACCTCAACTCAACCTCTCATAAGCCTCGGGCCTTCCTCTCCTACCCTTACACCATCCCCTTATGTGCTTCTCTGGAGTTCTCAAGTGGTCCCCAAGTGCTTTTTAGGGACTATACCTTAGGTACTACCATAGTGGCCTTTAGGTACTACCATAAAGACCCCTAGGTACTACCTTAGCTAAACCTCAACTCAACCTCTCCAAAGCCTCGGGCCTTCCTTTCCTACCCTTACATCATCCCCTTATGTGCTTCTCTAGAGTTCTCAAGTTGTCCCTAAGTGCTTTTTAGGGATTGTACCTTAGGTACTACCTTAGTGGCCTTGAGGTATCACCTTAGTGGCCTTTAGGTACTACTTTAAAATCCCCTAGGTACAAACTTAGCTAAACCTCAACTCAACCTCTCCCAAGCCTCAGACCTTCCTCTCCTACACTTACACCATCCCATTATGTGCTTCTCTCAAGTGCTCAAGCGGTCCACAAGTGCTTTTTAGGGATTGTACCTTAGGTACTAGCTTAGTGGCCTTGAGGTACTACCTTCGTGGCCCTTAGGTACTACCATAAGGGCACCTAGGTACTACCCTAGCTAAACCTCAACTGAACCTCTCCAAAGCCTCGGGCCTTCCTCTCCTACCTTTACACCATCCCCCTATCTCCTTCTCTTGAGTGCTCAAGTGGTCCCTAAGTGCTTTTTAAGTACTGTACCTTAGGTAATACCTTAGTGAACTTGACGTACTATCTTAGTGGCCTTTAGGTACTACCTTAAGGGCCCTAAGGTACTACCTTAGCTAAGCCTCAACTCAACCTCTCCCAAGCCTCGGGCCTTCTTCCCCTACCCATACACCATCAAATTATGTGCTTCTCTCAAGTGCTCAAGTGGTCCACGAGTGCTTTTTAGGGACTATACCTTAGGTACTACCTTTTTAGCCTTCAGGTACTACCTTAGTGGCATTTAGGTACTACCTTAAGGGCCCCTAGGTACTACCTTAGCTAAACCTCAACTCAACCTCTCCTAAGCCTTAGGCCTTCCTCTCCTACCCTTACACCATCCTCTTATCAGCTTCTCTGAAGTTCTCAAGTTGTCCCCAAGTGCTTTTTAGGGATTGTACCTTGTACTACCTTAGTGGCCTTGAGGTACTACCTTAGTGGCCTTTAGGTACTACCTTAAGGGCCCCAAGGTACTACCTTAGATAAACCTCAACTCAACCTTTCCCAAGCCTCAAGCTTTCCTCTCCTACCCTTAGACCATCCAATTATGTGCTTGTCTCAAGTGCTGAAGTGGTCCACAAGTGCATTTTAGGGTCTGTACCATAGGTACTATCTTAGTGGCCTTGAGGAACAACCTTAGTGACCTTTAGGTACTACCTTAAGAGCCCCTAGGTACCACCTTAGCTAAACCTAGACTCAACCTCTCCCAACCCTCGGGTCTTCCTCTCCTACCCTTACATCATCCTATTATATGCTTCTCTCGAGTACTTAAGTGGTCCACATTTGCTTTTAGGGACTGTACCATAGGTACTACCTTACTGGCCTTGAGGTCCTACCTTAGTGGCCTTTAGGTACTACCTTAAGGGCCCCTAGGTACTACCATAGCTAAACCTTAACTCAACCTCTCCTAAGCCTTGAACCTTATTCTCTGGAATGCTAAAGTGGTCCAAAAGTGCTTTTTAGGGAATGCACCTTAGGTACTACCTTAGTGGCCTTGAAGTACAAACTTAGTGGACTTTCGGTACTACCTTAAAAGCCCCTAGGTAATACATTACCTAAACCTCAACTCAATCTCTCTCAAGCATCGGGCCTTCCTCTCCTACCCTTACACCATCCCATTTTGTGCTTCTCTCAAGTGCTCAAGTGGTCCATAAGTGCTTTTTAGGAACTATACCTGAGGTACTACCTTAGTGGCCTTGAGGTACTACCTTAGTGGCCTTCAAGTATTGCCTTAAGGGCCCCGATGTACTACCTTAGCTAAACCTCAACTCAACTACTCCCAAGCCTCGGGCCTTCTTCTCCTAACCTTACACCATCCCATTATGTGCTTCTCTGGAATGCTCAAGTGGTCCACAAGTGCTTTTTAGGGACTGTACCTTAGGTACTACCTTAGTGGCCTTTAGGTACTACCTTAGTGGACTTTAGGTAATACCTTAAAGGACCCTAGGTACTACCTTTGCTAAACCTTAACTCAATATCTCTCAAGCCTCGGGCCTTCATCTCCTACCCTTACACCATCCAATTATGTGTTTCTTTCAAGTGCTTAAGTGATCCACAAGTGCCTTTAAGGGACTGTACCTTAAGTACTATCTTAGTGTCCTTTAAGTACTACCTTAAGGACCCTTAGGTACTACCTTAGTTAAACCTTAACTCAACCTCTCCTAAGCCTCGGGCCTTCCTCTGCTACCCTTAGACCATCCCATTATGTGCTTCTCTGGAATGCTCAAGTGGTCTACTAGTGCTTTTTAGGGACTGCACCTTAGGTACTACCTTGGTGGCCTTGAGATACTACCTTAGTGGCGTTTAGGTACTACCTTAAGGGCCCTTAGGTACTACCTTAGCTAAACCTCCACTCAACCTCTCCCAAGCCTCGGGCCTTCCTCTCCTATCCTTATACCATCCCATTATGTGCTCCTCTGGAATGCTCAAGTGGTCCACAAGTGCTTTTTAGGGACTGTACCTTAGGTACTACCATAGTGGCCTTAAGGTACAACTTAGTGGACTTTAGGTACTACCTTAAAGGCCCCTAGGTACTACATTAGCTAAACCTCAACTCAACCTCTCCTAAGCCCGGAGCCTTTCTCTCCTACCCTTACACCATCCCATTATGTGCTTCTCTCAAGTGCTCAACTGGTCCACAAATTCTTTTAAGGGATTATACCTTAGGTACTACCTTAGTGGCCTTGAGGTACTACCTTAGTGGCCTTTAGGTACTACCTTAAGGGCCCCTAGGTACTACCTTAGCTAAACCGCAACTCAACCTCTCCCAAGCCTTGGGCCTTCTTCTCCTACCCTTACACTATCCTATTATGTGATTCTCTTGAATGCTCAAGTGGTCCACAAGTGCTTTTTTGGGACAGTACCTTAGGTACTACCTTAGTGGCCTTTAGGTACTACCTTAGTGGACTTTAGGTACTACTTTAAAGGCCCCTAGGTACTACCTCGGCTAAACCTCAACTTAACCTCTCCCAAGCCTCAGGCCTTCCTCTCCTACCCTTACACTATCCCCTCATATGCTTCTATGAAGTTCTCAAGTGGTCCCCAAGTGATTTTTTGGGACAGTACCTTAGGTACTACCTTAGCGGCCTGGAGGTACTACCTTAGTGGCCTTTGGGTACTACCTTAAGGGCCCCTAGGTACTACCTTAGCTAAAACTCAACTCAACCTCTCCCAAGCCTCGGGTCTTCCTCTCCTACCCTTACATCATCCTATTATGTGCTTCTCTCGAGTGCTCAAGTGGTCCACATTTGCTTTTTAGGGACTGTACCATAGGTACTACCTTACTGGCCTTGAGGTCCTACCTTAGTGGCCTTTAGGTACTACCTTAAGGGCCCCTAGGTACTACCATAGCTAAACCTTAACTCAACCTCTCCTAAGCCTCGAACCTTACTCTCCTACACTTACACCATCCCATTATGTGCTTCTCTCGACTACTCAAGTGGTCCACAAGTGTTTTTTAGGGACTGTACCTTAGGTACTACCTTACTAGCCTTGAGGTACCACTTTAGTGGCCTTTAGGTACTACCTTAAAGGCCCCTAGGTTGTACATTAGCTCAACCTCAACTCAACATCTCCCAAGCCTCGGGCCTTCCTCTCTTACCCTTACACCCTCCACTTATGTGCTTCTCTTGAGTGCTCAAGTGGTCCTCAAGTGCTTTTTAAGGATTATGCCGTAGGTCCAACCTTAAAGGCTCCTAGGTACTACATTAGCTAAATCTCAGCTCAACCTCTCCCAAGCCTCGAGCCTTCCTCTCCTACCTTTACACCATCCTATTATGTGCTTCTCTCAAGTGCTCAAGTGGTCCATAAGTTCTTTTAAGAGACTGTACCTTAGGTACTACCTTAGTGGCCTTTAGGTGCTACCGTAAGAGCCCCTAGGTACTACCTTAGCTAAACCTCAACTCAACCTCTCCCAAGCCTCGGGCCTTCCTCTCCTACCCTTACACCATCCCATTATGTGCTTCTCTAGAATGCTCAAGTAGTCCACAAGTGCTTTCTAGGGAGAGTACCTTAGGTACTACCTTAGTGGCCTTGAGATACTACCTTAGTGGCGTTTAGGTACTACCTTAAGGGCCCCTAGGTACTACCTTAGCTAAAGCTCAACTCAACCTCTCCCAAGCCTCGGGCCTTCCTCTCCTATCCTTACACCATCCAATTATGTGCTTCTCTGGAATGCTCAAGTGGTCCGTAAGTAATTTTTTGGGATTGTACCTTTGGTACTACCTTAATGGCTTTGAGGTACAACTTAGTGGACTTTAGGTACTACCTTAAAGGCCCTTAGGTAGTACATTAGCTAAACCTACCCTCAACCACTCCCAAGCCTAGAGCCTTCCTCTCCTACCCTTACACCATCCCATTATGTGCTTTTCTCAGGTGCTCAAGTGGTCCACAAGTGCTTTTTAGGGACTGTACTTAGGTACTACCTTAGTGGCCTTGAGGTATTACCTTAGTGGCCCTTAGGTACTACCTTAAGGGCCCCTAGGTACTACTTTAGCTAAACCGCAACTCAACCTCTCCCAAGCCTTGGGCCTTCCTCTCCTACCTTTACACTATCCCATTATGTGATTCTCTGGATGTCTCAAGTGGTCCACAAGTGCTTTTTCGGGACAGTACCTTAGGTACTACCTTAGTGGCCTTGAGATACTACCTTAATGGCATTTAGGTACTACCTTAAGGGCCCTTAGGTACTACCTTAGCTAAACCTCAACTCAACGTCTCCCAAGCCTCGGGTCTTCCTCTCCTATCCTTACACCATCCCATTATGTGCTTCTCTGAAATGCTCAAATGGTCCACAAATACTTTTTAGGGACTGTACCATAGGTACTACCTTAGTGGCCTTGAGGTACTACCTTTGTGGACTTTAGGTACTTCCTTAAAGGCCCCTAGGTAGTACCTCGGCTAAACCTGAACTCAACCTCTCCCAAGCCTTGGGTCTTCCTCTCCTACCCTTACACTATCCCCTGATATGCTTCTCTGAAGTTCTCAAGTAATCCCCAAGTGATTTTTTGGGACAGTACCTTAGGTGCTACCTTAGCGGCCTTGAGGTGTTACCTTAGTGGCCTTTAGGTACTACCTTAAGGGCCCCTAGGTACTACCTTAGCTAAAACTCAACTCAACCTTTCTCAAGCCTCGGGTCTTCCTCTCCTACCGTTACATCATCCTTTTATGTGCTTCTCTTGAGTGCTCAAGTGGTCCACATGTTCTTTTTAGGGACTGTACCTTAGGTACTACTTTACTGGCCTTGAGATCCTACCTTAGTGGCCTTTAGGTACTACCTTAATGCCCTTAGGTCCTACCTTAGCTAAACCTCAACTCAACCTCTCCTAAGCCTCGAACCTTCCTCTCCTACACTTACATTATCCCATTATGTGCTTCTCTCGACTACTTAAGTGGTCCACCAGTGCTTTTTAGGGACTGTACCTTAGGTACTACCTTAGTAGCCTTGAGGTACCACTGTAGTCGCCTTTAGGTACTACCTTAAAGGCCCTTAGGTAGTACATTAGCTCAACCTCTACTCAACATCTCCCAAGCCTCGGGTCTTCCTCCCCTACCCTTACACCCTCGACTTATGTGATTCTCTTGAGTGCTCTAGAGGTCCCCAAGTGCTTTTTAAGGACTATGCCCTAGGTACAACCTTAGAGGCTCCAAGCTACTGCATTAGCTAAACCTCAGCTCAACCTCTCCCAAGCCTCGAGCCTTCCTCTCCTACCTTTACACCATCCCATTATGTGCTTCTCTTAAGTGCTCAAGTGGTCCACAAGTTCTTTTAAGGGACTCTACCTTAGATACTACCTTAAGGGCCCCTAGGTACTACTTTAGCTAAACCGCAACTCAATCTCTCCCAAGCCTTGGGCCTTCCTCTCCTACCCTTACACTATCCCACTATGTGATTCTCTGGAATGCTCAAGTGGTCCACAAGTGCTTTTTCGGGACAGTACCTTAAGCACTACCTTAGTGGCCTTGAGATACTACCTTAGTGGCATTTAGGTACTACCTTAAGGGCCCTTGGGTACTACCTTAGCTAAACCTCAACTCAACCCTTCCCAAGCCTCGGGCCTTCCTCTCCTATCCTTACACCATCCCATTATGTGCTTCTCTGAAATGCTCAAGTGGTCCACAAATACTTTTTAGGGACTGTACCATAGGTACTACCTTAGTGGCCTTGAGGTACAACTTCATGGCCTTTAGGTACTACCTTCAGGGCCAGGTACTACCTTAGCTAAACCTCAACTCAACCTCTCCTAAGCCTCGAACCTTCCTCTCCTACACTTACACCATCCCAGTATGTGCTTCTCTCGGCTACTCAAGTGGTCCACCAGTGCTTTTTAGGGACTGTACCTTAGGTACTACCTTAGTAGCCTTGAGGTACCACTTTAGTGGCCTTTAGGTACTACCTTAAAGGCCCCTAGGTAGTACATTAGCTCAACCTCAACTCAACATCTCCCAAGCCTCGGGCCTTCCTCTGGTACCCTTATACCCTTCACTTATGTGCTTCTCTTGAGTGCTCAAGTGGTCCCCAAGTGCTTTTTAAGGACGATGCCCTAGGTACAACCTTAAAGGCTCCTAGGTATTGCATTAGCTAAACCTCAGCTCAACCTTTCCCAAGCCTCGAGCCTTCCTCTCCTACCTTTAAACCATCCCATTATGTGCTTCTCTCAAGTGCTCAAGTGGTCCACAAGTTCTTTTAAGGGACTGTACCTTAGGTAGTACCTTAGTGGCCTTTAGGTGCTACCGGAAGGGTCCCCAGGTACTACCTTAGCTAGACCTCAGCTCAACCTCTCCCAAGCCTTGGGCCTTCCTCTCCTACCCTTACACCATCCCATTATGTGTTTCTTTGGAATGCTCAAGTGGTCCACAATTGCTCTTTAGGGACTGTACCTTAGGTACTACCTTAGTAGACTTGAGATACTACTTTAGTGGCATTTAGGTACTACCTTAAGGGCCCCTAGGTACTACCTTAGCTAAACCTCAACTCAACCTCTCCCAAGCCTCGGGCCTTCCTCTCCTATCCTTACACCATCCCATTATGTGCTTATCTGGAATGCTCAAGTGGTCCACAAGTACTTTTTAGGGACTGTACCATAGGTACTACGTTAGTGGCCTTGAGGTATAACTTATTAGACTTTAGGTACTACCTTAAAGGCCCTTAGGTACTACATTAGCTAAACCTCAACTCAACCTCTCCCAAACCTGGAGCCTTCCTCTCCTACTCTTACACCATCCCATTATGTGCTTCTCTCAAGTGCTCAAGTGATCCACAAGTGCTTTTTAGGGACTATACCTTAGGTACTACCTCAGTGGCCTTGAGGTACTACCTTAGTGGCCCTTAGGTACTTCCTGAAGGGCCCCTAGGTACTACATTAGCTAAACCGCAACTCAATCTCTCCCAAGCCTTAGGCCTTCCTCTCCTACCCTTACACTATCCCATTATATGATTCTCTAGAATACTCAAGTGGTCCACAAGTGCTTTTTCGGGACAGTACCTTAGGTACTACCTTAGTGGCTTGAAGGTACTACCTTAGTGGAGTTTAGGTACTACCTTAAAGGCCCCTAGGTACTACCTCGGCTAAACGTCAACTCAACCTCTGCCAAGCCTCGGCCTTCTTCTCCTACCCTTACACTATCCCCTTATATGCTTCTTTGAAGTTCTCAAGTGGTCCCTAAGTGATTTTTTGGGACAGTACCTTGGGTACTACCTTAGCGGCCTTGAGGTACTACCTTAGTGGCCTTTAGGTACTACCTTAAGGGCCCCTAGGTACTACCTTAGCTAAAACTCAACTCAACCTCTCCCAAGCCTCGGGTCTTCCTCTCCTACCCTTACATCAACCTATTATGTGCTTCTCTCGAGTGGTCAAGTGGTCCACAAGTGCTTTTTAGGGACTGTACCTTAGGTACTACCTTACTAGCCTTGAGGACCTACCTTAGTGACCTTTAGGTACTACGTTAAGGGCCTTTAGGTACTACCTTAAGGGCCCGTAGGTACTACCTTAGCTAAACCTCAACTCAACCTCTTCTAAGCCTCGAACCTTCCTCTCCTACACTTACACCATCCCATTACGTGCTTCTCTCGACTGCTCAAGTAGTCCACAAGTGCTTTTTAGGGACTGTACCTTAGGTACTACCTTAGTGGGCTTGAGGTACCACCTTAGTGGCCTTTAGGTACTACCTTAAAGGCCCCTAGGTAGTACATTAGCTCAACCTCAACTCAATATCTCCCGAGCCTCGGGCCTTCCTCTCCTACCCTTACACCCTCCACTTATGTGCTTCTCTTGAGTGCTCAAGTGGTCCGCAAGTGCTTTTTAAGGACTATGCCCTAGGTACAAACTTAAAGGCTCTTAGGTACTACATTAGCTAAACCTCAACTCAACCTCTCCTAAGCCTCGAACCTTCCTCTCCTACACTTACACCATCCCAGTATGTGCTTCTCTCGGCTACTCAAGTGGTCCACCAGTGCTTTTTAGGGACTGTACCTTAGGTACTACCTTAGTAGCCTTGAGGTACCACTTTAGTGGCCTTTAGGTACTACCTTAAAGGCCCCTAGGTAGTACATTAGCTCAACCTCAACTCAACATCTCCCAAGCCTCGGGCCTTCCTCTGGTACCCTTATACCCTTTACTTATGTGCTTCTCTTGAGTGCTCAAGTGGTCCCCAAGTGCTTTTTAAGGACGATGCCCTAGGTACAACCTTAAAGGCTCCTAGGTATTGCATTAGCTAAACCTCAGCTCAACCTTTCCCAAGCCTCGAGCCTTCCTCTCCTACCTTTAAACCATCCCATTATGTGCTTCTCTCAAGTGCTCAAGTGGTCCACAAGTTCTTTTAAGGGACTGTACCTTAGGTAGTACCTTAGTGGCCTTTAGGTGCTACCGGAAGGGTCCCCAGGTACTACCTTAGCTAGACCTCAACTCAACCTCTCCCAAGCCTCGGGCCTTCCTCTCCTACCCTTACACCATCCCATTATATGTTTCTCTGGAATGCTCAAGTGGTCCACAATTGCTCTTTAGGGACTGTACCTTAGGTACTACCTTAGTAGACTTGAGATACTACTTTAGTGGCATTTAGGTACTACCTTAAGGGCCCCTAGGTACTACCTTAGCTAAACCTCAACTCAACCTCTCCCAAGCCTCGGGCCTTCCTCTCCTATCCTTACACCATCCCATTATGTGCTTATCTGGAATGCTCAAGTGGTCCACAAGTACTTTTTAAGGACTGTACCATAGGTACTACGTTAGTGGCCTTGAGGTACAACTTATTAGACTTTAGGTACTACCTTAAAGGACCTTAGGTACTACATTAGCTAAACCTCAACTCAACCTCTCCCAAGCCTGGAGCCTTCCTCTCCTACTCTTACACCATCCCATTATGTGCTTCTCTCAAGTGCTCAAGTGATCCACAAGTGCTTTTGAGGGACTATACCTTAGGTACTACCTCAGTGGCCTTGAGGTACTACCTTAGTGGCCCTTAGGTACTTCCTGAAGGGCCCCTAGGTACTACATTAGCTAAACCGCAACTCAATCTCTCCCAAGCCTTAGGCCTTCCTCTCCTACCCTTACACTATCCCATTATATGATTCTCTGGAATACTCAAGTGGTCCACAAGTGCTTTTTCGGGACAGTACCTTTGGTACTACCTTAGTGGCTTTAAGGTACTACCTTAGTGGAGTTTAGGTACTACCTTAAAGGCCCCTAGGTACTACCTCGGCTAAACGTCAACTCAACCTCTGCCAAGCCTCGGCCTTCTTCTCCTACCCTTACACTATCCCCTTATATGCTTCTTTGAAGTTCTTAAGTGGTCCCTAAGTGATTTTTTGGGACAGTACCTTAGGTACTACCTTAGCGGCCTTGAGGTACTACCTTAGTGGCCTTTAGGTACTACCTTAAGGGCCCCTAGGTACTACCTTAGCTAAAACTCAACTCAACCTCTCCAAAGCCTCGGGTCTTCCTCTCCTACCCTTACATCAACCTATTATGTGCTTCTCTCGAGTGCTCAAGTGGTCCACAAGTGCTTTTTAGGGACTGTACCTTAGGTACTACCTTACTAGCCTTGAGGTCCTACCTTAGTGACCTTTAGGTACTACGTTAAGGGCCTTTAGGTATTACCTTAATGGCCCGTAGGTACTACCTTAGCTAAACCTCAACTCAACCTCTTCTAAGCCTCGAACCTTCCCCTCCTACACTTACACCATCCCATTACGTGCTTCTCTCGACTGCTCAAGTAGTCCACAAGTGCTTTTTAGGGATTGTACCTTAGGTACTACCTTAGTGGCCTTGAGGTACCACCTTAGTGGCCTTTAGGTACTACCTTAAAGGCCCCTAGGTAGTACATTAGCTCAACCTCAACTCAATATCTCTCGAGCCTCGGGTCTTCCTCTCCTACCCTTACACCCTCCACTTATGTGCTTCTCTTGAGTGCTCAAGTGGTCCGCAAGTGCTTTTTAAGGACTATGCCCTAGGTACAAACTTAAAGGCTCTTAGGTACTACATTAGCTAAACCTCA